>JAUMHH010065547.1:0-22970 GCA_032359455.1 Chlamys rubida
ATGAGTATATGTCAGGCATCGTTGTGTTTCAGGGTTCCAAGGTCAAGGCCAAGGTCACGGTTGCTATATAGGGGGCACTCATATCTTACAGACATTTTCTAGTTACTATTATGTATTTCAAATGATATTGATTTGGATATACAGGCAGCAATCTATTAATCCTATTAAATTATGGAAATTAAATCATCTAAATTAACAGGAATATTAAAAATTGTTAAAAAAAAATCCTAAGCACTGATGACTAATCCTGCTTCTGAAGAAGATTTCCTTAACAATTGTCAGTATACCTTGGAGCTAATACTTCCAATAGTAAACAGCTATTCTTTGAGACTGGGTTCCAGGTCATATCAAAGCTGGGAGCTGGATCCTTCGGAGAGGTAATGTATGATAGATAGTATAAAGAGACTCTTTCTTAATTTTAGTACAAAAGAGACTATTTCTTAACCCTTTCACCACTGTAGACCATAATGGACTCGTCCTGATCAATGCATGGTAGAGTCTACTAAAGTTACGTAGGGTTGAAAGGGTTAAGTGTAAGATAAGGACAGGAAAAGTTGTATTAGTACTGTTCAAGGGTTTTACTCTCAATACATAACCCAGAGGGGAGCATTTTCTAATCAAATAAGGTAGTATATTTTTTCCAATAAATGAAGTGCAAGTCTAAATATTGAGTGAAAGAACTGATTTCTGTGGTGGCAGGCTGGCTAAAACATGGCATCACCCTTTCATTAAAAAATGAATAAAGTTTCTAATAAGTTGTTAGATCTATGAATTTGTTTAAAGGCATCATTTTGTCAAAAAGTTCTTCCTTTCTATTATTTTTATAGGTGTTTAAAGTACGAAGTAAAGAAGATGGGAAGTATTATGCTGTTAAAAAATCCCAGGAGAAATTCCGTGGGGAGATGGACAGAAGGAGAAAGTTGGAGGAGGTAGCGAAACACGAATCCTTACCGCCTCACCCCAACTGTGTGACTTTCTATCGTGCTTGGGAGGAGCGTCAGCACCTTTATATACAAGAGGAGCTGTGTCAAAATAAGTCAGTATAAATTTGGTTCTCGGTATGTCAGACAAAGTTTGAATAAATTTTGGCTATAAGTTTATGACTTAGTAATAGATTTGGGTTGTTAAGATCATATTCAAGAGGGGCTGTGTTGTTAGATTATATTCAAGAGAGGCTGTGTCATACTACTGCAGAGTTATTAAATTTCGCGGATTTAGAATTTCCTGCAACACAGGACATGGAACAGAAGCAAGTCTTTTGGCAATTATCGTGTGATATTAGTTTTTTAAACGTCCATCAAAAATACATCCATAAAAGTAATTCAAATGCTATTGCTAACGAGTGTAGCAGACAGCAGGATGGTTATATTTTCCTGTAAAATATTGCTAGGACGTACTGGCATTTTCTTATAAAGGAGGTTGTTTGCCCTATGAACTGAATATTTTAGGTGGCCCCATTTATTAAATTGTAATATATGTGTTGTTGTACAATTGTTAAAAGGGACTAAATAGTCCTGGGGACTAAGTGAGCATGCTCTGTTAATTTGAATATGTGGTATTTTGAGATATATAGGCTATAGCTATTCACTATCATGATCTGATTTGTTAGTTAATTGCTCTTATGTGATGATGTTCATACATGAATAGATGATCATGAAAGAATAGATTATCAGTTGAGATTATGGAAGAATATTCATATTTATTCGTGTGTTGATAATAGCAGAAAGTGATCTAACAGAACTTTGTAAAAATTGGTTGGGATAATGTTTTTCTACCACTTCCTCTTTTATTTTATTACGTGTAGTTTGCTGCAGTATGCTGAGAGTCGTGAAATATCTGAAAAAATGATTTGGAAATATCTTGTGGATTTATTGATGGTAAGATGGCTTTAACAATTTGAATGTTTTTTGTTAGTAATAGAAAGGCTTGGTAAATCAATCTGCACTTTGATTTGTAAACATGTTAGAACGGAAGTTCATTTGTGTTGGTATTGACAATTCTGATGCTGTATTTTTGTAACTTTCATTGGAGGCACAATGCTACATACCTTAATGTTTGGAGACTCAGACAGGTGTAATTACCTGGGGTCCTGTGACCTTTCGGATATTTGACCTCAAGAAATATCTAGATATGCAGTCTTGTGTTGCAAACAAAGCGAAAAAATATCAAATTTGTTAACATGTGATAACCTTTTTTCTCGTTAATTTGTTGACAGGCAGTAAAACACTTACACGATCACAACCATATCCACATGGACATCAAACCAGACAACATCTTCATCTCCCATGACAAGGTCTGCAAGTTGGGTGACTTCGGACTTGTCATTGACCTGTCTAAGGTAAAATATTTCATTCTGGATTTCCATTACTGATCTGTGCGAGTGGTATGATTGAGTGACCTAGGCGATTCCTTGAGAATGATAATGTGTGGTTTAAAGGTAATTTCCGATAAATATCTCCTTTTAAAAAAATCTGATGGGGCGGAGATAGTCTGAACATCCTCTGTAGGGCATATTTGAAAAAATTGCACAACAGGTTTAGTGTGCACTTAATTAATGTCTCAAAATGTATAAGGCACTACATTTGTACTTTTGGGATGCACCTGAAATGATACATTTGGGATGCAATCTTCATAAATCTTTCAAGATGGTTATTAAGTTTTACAAGACTTGCCACTTTAGAATTGAATAGGTTTGTTCAAAGTGTAGACAAACAAATACAGCTTGTATTTTTCCAGGGCGGAGACTTCTCTGAGTCACAGGAAGGAGATCCCAAGTACCTTGCTCCAGAACTGATGGACGGCAGGTTCTCCAAATCAGCCGATATCTTCAGGTATTCAATGTTAAGCTATTAAGTTACTTGAATATATCTGTTACACTTTCTCTGGTTGACTTTTCGCTATGATATCCCTGGAACTTGTACTGATATCCATCTATTTTGTATAGCCTTGGAATGACGGTGCTAGAGATGGCCAGTGACCTTGACCTACCAAGAGGAGGAGAGGGTTGGCACCTGTTGCGAACTGGACATCTTCCTGAAGAATTTCTTCGTGGTGAGAATCTCAAACTATTAAAGACTTTTAGAAGCAAAATCTATTTATTAAATGATTCAATATACTCTGTTCCCAACTGAATGAAGGTGGCACTTCCAATAACACAACTTTTCACTGCAAAATGCATGTCTCTCAAGACTGTTGAGAAACGATTGCTGGTTTTACAAATAAATATAGGATCTTGCATGAGTTTCCATTTCATATGAGATTTATGAAACAAGTCTTAAGAATTTTTCAGTTTAGCGAGCCTCTGGCTTTTTATCACATAATAAAGATTTGTGGCATTTATTCGTGTAAAACGAAAATTTTCATGCAACCTTGAAATGTAAAAAAAACGATATTTTGATTCCAGTGCGTAAGTCTGTGACGTCATGTACTTGTCCAAGGCGTGACGTCACAATGGAAACAATTGAAACTTATAACCAATCACAGGGCTGATAGGTCATATTACATGTGTTTAAAAATAGGCCAAAAAATATGACTTGGATATATTCACTGGATAACACAGTACGTTATGTGATAAAATGTTATATAATTTTATATAATGTTATCTTCAACAAAGTGAACATATTGATATGGTAATACCCCGAGTATGTTCAATACAGTGTATATATCAAGTTGATTGTTGTGTAATGATGCAGATACATATGCTATTATGTATAAAACTCTCAACACAGTGTTACTTTTGAAGGGGTCAGTAAATGTTTCGTTTCTATTTTTTCGGGATATGTAAAACTGACATTTTTAATATTCTTTTCATAAACCGACAACAAAATTCGAACTGGAGGCTCTCATGTAAACTAACAATAACAAATAGGTCAATTCAAGCAATCTAAAACTTACACTTTCGAAACACATAAAACTGTGGCCAAATATAGCCGAATGAAACATTTATATGGATATCCATGTACAAGAATATTGGTTTTGTATCATTTACTGTTATGTCAATGGCTGTATCGAGGACGATCAACCCCAGAATACTCAAACAAAACAAAGCGTCATTTACGTATTACTATAAAAGCCAAAAAATCTAGGATGAACAAAAGGTGAATTGCCATTGAAATTTGAGGAATGAACATTTTGAAAGGATGTCGCGTATTTAATTTGACAAAATCAGAGATCATATTTAAATGTTAGTGTTTATTATATTTTCGTGTCTTTGTTACTTCATGTTTGTTCAAAATCCGTGAAAATTTCGAAATTATTAAATCCCCCTTTCACAACACTTTTTATAGGAAATTCAGGTAGAAAGTGATGTAGAAATGCAACGCTATGAAGCATAGGGGGATGTGTCATACTCAATTGACATTTCTCTCCTGTTTCAGCGATGATAAATAATTAGATACCATGACATGTTTTACAAACTATCGACACTGTTTTTTTAAAAAAAAAAATCCTTAATGAATATATTTTTGAATCACATGATAACCATGTTTTGATGTGTATTGATAAAGATTCATACATACACAAAGCGTCCACCATTAAACTGACAGTCATACGTCACCCATGTGCTTTTCTTTACAAGTAAACAGTCGCGGGGAGTTTTAAGCTACGTAAGAGGTTTTTGAAAATAATCCTTTCTTGTCCTGAAGGTATAAAAATATCTGTAATACAGGCATCTGGTTTGGACATTCAAGTATCCTATCCTTCGCTTCATTTCGCTCTCTGTAAATATGTAACAGTATTAAGGGTTGTGGATGCATCGTTCTCCTTTCTCTGTATTCTACTTACAACTGTTTCGAACATTTTAGACATCTATTTTTCATTATGTTGACATTCAGTTTTACTGATGAGTCTTTAATGGGCGAAATGGCCATATGATGCAGTAAAGTGCTAAGATCGCACCAAATCGATTGTGTTCGTCAAAATAGTTTATATGATAAAGCACTGGTACAATACATTAACGTTTGTTTGCAAAAATCACAAACAAATTCGTTAAAACAATTTGTGTAATTATGTTGTATTCACTTACTTGATGAAATCGCTGAAAACAAAATCAAAAGTTCTTCAAAGTATAATAATATTATCTTAGTAGCGGAATTTGAAATTGAAGCAAGGTATAGTTTCGACCATCTTCAAGATCCCTAGTTAATAGGAAAGATAGGTATGTGACTGTCATGAGTTCTTAGGTTATACACAACATCTATAGGATTGAAGGACATGTTATTGATTGATCGTCTTTAAAATTATCGTTAGGTTGTCAGAGGAAAAGAAGAATATACCGAAATGTAAACAAACTATATTTTGAAAACCAATATAAAATCAGTATAACTCGAGCACAATATGAACAATGGAAAAGAATTAAACGACGCTAATTAAAAATGTAGCAGGGCAACAAGCCCAGGTATCCCAGAAGGATAAGTGTTGTTGTTTCATCCACGACACCCACCATGTGAACCTAGGTTAAAGTCAAATGATACGAAGTCCTTCATGTGGGAACTGAGAGAGTTTCCCAAGGAACATTAATAAGCATGAGAAAAAGTCGACTTTCATATATCAAAAGAAATACAATATTTTCCAATGATATAATAACGGTGATCATACAACTTGTACATATTCTTCATCAACATTCATCTGTCGAAACCCTCTGATGTACATCTGTCTGGCATTATTATACATGTACCTCTATCACAGAATTCGTGATGTTCGGAGCAAGTAAATGGTTTTCGAATCGACTCTGATAATTAATAAAACAATTGAGTGAAACAGTGATTTTACTATCAAGAAAGGGTTAGGAAAAGTGAAATTGTCACACTTATTATAGAGTTTAGTATTAAACCTTTTTGGTCATGGTGTAAGTAAGGATCGAGTAAAGCAGATGATACAGTAGAGTATGCAGTTTATTTGATGCTCAAAATGGTACAAACGGTTTATATACTGTAGAATCATTTATTTTCGTGGGATTAGAATTTCATGGATTTCATATACTTACCTGTTTCAAGGACATTAAATTTCGCTGCTTTATGATTTTCCCCTATCTATATCATGCCAAATTTATGTATTCGTGGATTTTGAATTCGTGGATTTTTGTTATCCACGAAATAAACGAAATTTAATGTCCCACGAAAATTTATGATTTTACAGTATGGTCAATTAATTTCTTTAAAGACATCGACGCTATACCTGAAGAAGAAACTGGAGGACTTTGCAGTGTCTTTATTACCTGTAATGGTTAATGCTTTAGTTAATAAAGCCCAAATTGAAGAAACTAACGATAACCAGAAAGGGTATTCTGCTGAACCCCGTCTCGTTTCCACCGTATTCAACCATAGGCAGCGACCGTATCCACTAGAGTGCTGAAATAAACTGTTCAGGCTATGATTGGTGCTTCTTGATAGTTTGGGATTTTTGGAAGTAAACCTCGAATGTTGTCAATATCAACAAAGATATGTTCACACTCGATAATATGACCGACATGACAATAACAGGAATTAGACAAAACAAAAATAAAATCACAAAAACAGGAAGGTTGCTTTATTCTAATGTCATCATTTATAGTTCCACGCTTCAACGGCTTCTGAACAGATGGAGACAATGTCAGGATAATTCTAATTTAAAGTCTGATGAAACATTTCTCGCAGTCATTGATGATTTGGGCTGATACTGATGTTACTTTGTGTGGGACCAGTATTTGAGAAATATATTATTTTCACGAGTGAAGACATTATTATATTCTGTAATACAAGTGAAATAAATGGGAAACCATTGAATTTTCTATTTATTACATTATGAACGTAACACGGCACAAATATTGTTGGATCAAAAAGGGCGAGAATTAGTAGCGTAATATTTGACCCCAACTTCTAATGATCTTGACGGTACGCTTTTCAACAAGGCGAAGCGCCATTTTGAATCTGCAACTCGACGCAATTCTGCCGTTTACTGCTTTCATTTTGTACGATTTTCAAACGACAAAGTCATCAATTGTGTAGTTATGTAAAACATGGTAGTGTATGTATTAAAAATGTTCCAAAAACAACCACTTCTTCTGCCATTTCTGAATTGGTTCTAAACCGAATATCAATGTGACCATGTTAAAAATCATAGACTCATAAAAGGTAATGCAAATTCAATTGCTAGTCATTTTTAAACTTGTTTGTAAGCGTTCAATAACTATATTACTGGAAAACATACAAATAATATGATAATGGGATAATATTTTCATGAGTATAAAAAAATCCAAAATATGTCTGCACAGGTGTTTCTGGTCACCTTTAATTTTATTATGTTCGTTTACAATGCGTGACAGAGGTAAAAACATATTTTCTTTTCAAAATTACTAAGAATATAATTAACTTACCATTGTAACGTTCAAATAGACTGGATAGTCTTGTCGCTGTACTGTTCAGATAAACTAAAGAGTATTGCGGTTGGAGTAGGGTAACTTAAAATAATTACCAAGTCATTAAATATTTGATTGACAAAATCTTGTTAAAAGTGTGTTATGAACAAAATGTATTAGTATCCAATCAAAAATATTCCAAAATGATAAATGGCATCGCCGTTTTTATGATGTCGGATTTACATAAGCGTTGTGACACTTGTTTGTCTCCTGTTCCTATCTGACACATTTTGTTATAATTACACCATATAAACTATTTACAGAGTAAAAGGAATATTCAATTAACGCTAGAGCACTATTTTAATAACAATGTCACGTGTCGGTAGCGTTTTTTCCCCTTCTGACACAGACCGCCACCTGGTGACAATTCTGCACGCGATCACTTGTTGTGTTGATTTATTTGAAGTTCGTATACATAACATTCCCGGTACTTACAAGCTGTTTTTACTACATTACAGTTTAGCATTTTTCTGTTTTTAATTATTTGCCATGCGCGACCTGTGTCGGATCTGTTGTATAATTTGTTTTAAATTTAAAGCAAACGTCGTATCAACTCCGGTAAACAACATATTCTTTTCCTAACACTTCGTCGTCATTAGGGGCAGGTACAGTGAACAGAGCCAACCTACATCAAAGAAAGCAATTTTCCGGAATTGATTACTCTGCCCCGCCCACCTCTCGTAATTTGCATACTGCATGCTAGGTATTATTCCCTTTACGACCGCTAAATCTTTAGCACCGTTCTGTATATTTTTACTCGTGCGCAATTGTTTGCAGACTTTTACAATCACTTACACGTGTGTACCCCTGCTTTATATTTTGAATAGCGGATTCTAGCACGTGTAAACAATTAAACTTTGCCTGCACGTGTATGATTATGTCATCAAATGACGCGCGAAGGCTTGTGACACCTGCATTTTTCACGGCTATAATAAGTTGGTATAGTTTTATCTACTCCTGCTCGAAAATTGGGCAGAAAATAGGCAGAAAGCAATTATAACGGTGAAGTTATTGCTGAGATTGTATGTCCCCGAGATCGTAAGTGCGCGCAGGTTTGCTATTAGAGGATCATTTGCGATCACGCATGCGTGTCAGAAAACTTCACTTTAGCAATAGGATATCGTTGAAGAAAACAAGAGGCGTTTAAATAAGTTAGGATAAATAACATATTTATTTAAAAGGGAAGAGTGCAGTTCTGAATATCGAGGTTCTTTGGATTCCATTTACATTGTTTTCAGAATATCTTTATGTTTAAATGAGTGTAAATTTAAATGGTTCTTTGTCAATGTGTTTTGTATCGACACAGTTACTATTATGAAATCGCTATGGCAGATGCTGACATCTTTTCTTCCTGTCAATAACAGTTATTCTCCACAGACTTAGATAATCCTGCATAATTCTGGAAGGTTTTGCCTTTATATTTAAAGACGGTTTGGTGTAGGATTTAAGGATAATGTCGGGAATATTGAGGTGACCTGTTGCCTATGACGTCGCAATATCGATACGTCCTTTTTCAACGCTACTGATGGATACTTGTATCCTTGCTTCGTTGCTTTCCTGCTTCATGGCATGACTCCCTCATTCCTAACCAGGTGGCTTGCCTGTCTCCTTTCATAAAGTAAAGGGCTGTAGTTACTGCGTGTTCATTTGCATTAAGTTCATGTACAAATGTATTACAAGGAGTTGTGTTGCGTACCGTATGCTATATAACAAATGCTAAGAGACGGTACCACTGTTTTTGTTTTCATTAACAAATGAAATACATTTAAACCAGATATTAAGAAACACTCGTAAGTATATATGATAATGTATTTTGTATTACATTGCACATAATTGTACATAGGGATTGAACGGCGTTTTTTAATGTTCATTACGGCATGAACATTGAAAAAAACGCCTTTCAATCCATATATATATATTTGTTCTATAGAACAATTTTTGAGTTTTATTTATTAAATACTTAATTCACTTTCTGCATTTTGTATATGCGTTGTCCTTTAAACGGCATTGACGGAATAGCCCTATTCAAATAAAATTGGCGCCAATAATTAACCGTAGTCATTTGAATGTTTGACGCAGGGGCATTCTCCATGCTATCCAAAGCGAAGCGACAAGACTCTCATTGAGCAAACTTAATCTATGACGTCATAAGTAAAACACGTGTTCACGAGAGGTTTGCTTTTATGCTCAAATGAAATGCATTTCTGCTGGTAATGTTCGTATAGTGGGTTGCAGCGCTAATGTAAATATATCTATATAAGTCTGATATTATAAATTTGGTGTAATTTGATTGGGGGGAATAAGAGATATTACATTCATTTCCGTTTAATACAAAATATATATCAGGAGTAAGGAAGAATATCGATATTGTTCATGAATATATAACATACCGTATTTCTTTACTGAAGTGGAACTAAACATTTGTATTTGTCAAAATTGATATGATCTGATATTTCTTTGGTACATATGTGATAGATAGATAAGAAAATAAGATCTTCCTACTCTTTCCCCTTTTTCTGAAAATGTCATTACATCGTTAAATGTTAGATACTCATCAACACTTTCCTATGCTTAAACACAGCAATATTGCGTGTAAGTATAAAATACACGTTTATTTCATTTTGATTTCTACTGCAAATCTATGAAGAAATTATAAAGTTGATTTTGACTTCTAGTCACCCTCGTTTGGAGTTCCAGGAATGTATTAAGGTAAATATGTCACCTTGTAGCAACGAAATAAAACGTCGTAGCCAAAAGATTGATGATACCTCCGTTATTCCATATGTAAGCTAAAATAACTAAGAACTGTCCAGCTCATCATTAAAATAATGATCATTGTGTAGATTTATTGTTGCATTTTGTATCATAGTTGCCATTATTTTTACCCCAATAAAACCAAGTCTTGTACATATGTGTTGTGACATTTTCTACAACATGTAAACAAGTTGTAACATACATTCCAATTCAATTTGATACTACAACTACTTGCATTTAACTTCAAAGTTAAAACATAGTCAAGGTTTATTTTGAATTCGTCACAAACTTTTGAGTAAATTTGAAATAATGAAATGATTTAGGGCTTTTTCCATATTTTAACGGCTGTATTATTATTATTGTTTTGAACACTGAGCATGCACATCTGTATGAAAGTCTCGTTTTTCATACCGAAGCCTGATATTCAATTTTCAACTAATAAGGGTTACTAACCAGGGTCAGCATAATGGTAAATATCAGTTAACTAGCTCGCAGTGTTTCCTACATATCGAGGTACCCTGGCGTCTCGAGGGACCGCTAATTGGCCAGGGAGATTCTTTTGCTTATATGTTCTAACATTAATAGACATTAATCAATTATTTATTTACAAGAAACTCTACGAGGCCGTATAACGAGACTGCTTCATCGTTTGTAACGTAACCCCCGTCTCAAGTGAATGGATCAAAGGCTCTAGGAATTTTTCTTTCTCTAGAATAAATAAACAGTAAATCCACAGAGGCAAATAAATACGATGGATGTCGGTAATACGTGGGAAGACTTAACATGAACGAAATGAGTTAATGCAAAACTTTCCAATCATTCAAAATACTAATTAACGACGGTTAATAGGGCACCGTGTCACGAGATCGTTAATAGCGTTACTCGTTATTGGATATAAGACTAACGCCGCTCTGCTAATCGACAGATTATTTATACGCGTACCCGCAACGAACCTTATTAGACTTTAAAATTATATCGTTTTTAAATTGCCCCAAGATGAATTTGTAAGTTATTAGGACAGACACGAATGGCTTAAATTTCAGGTTTAAGGTTATACATGTGCATGTTGATCGCCGTACAT
Organism: Chlamys rubida; assembly: GCA_032359455.1. Lineage (NCBI taxonomy): Eukaryota > Metazoa > Mollusca > Bivalvia > Pectinida > Pectinidae > Chlamys > Chlamys rubida. Next base: position 11,229 of record JAUMHH010065547.1, read on the forward strand.
CGACAGCGAAGACACCATTGATTAGCTTGCATTTCAGACTGAGGATTAACAGTTAAAGACACGAAAGATTAAGTATTTTGTAAGTGAATAAATCCTTACAAAATTTAATCATATTGGACAACTTGCAGTGACGCGTTCTGATTTATAAGACGTAGTCTGTGTATAGTTCTCTTCTTCGTTCACTGTATACTGAAAAGTGCAAGCCATTGATAAATCATATATTAGGTTATGTGAATTTGCGTATGATAATCTCCTTTGAATTTATTATCACATTAAAGGAATTTCACAAAGATTAGAGAATAAGAGGCATACTTTATGGTTTGCCAAACATTGTAATAACGGAACATCTTCTTCTTTATAGTAAGTTGTGATTTATGTAAAAAAAATGTGTTGTTTATATTAAAAAAGTTTTATGTATATTTGAAATCTGGTTAATTATATTAAGAATCGTGTGAAGTGTATTCAAAGTCATGTGATTCATATTAATTCATATAAAAATAGCGGGATACAGATTAGAAAACGTGTGATTTAACTTAAAAACTTTAAAACACTTAACAAATCTTGTGATTTGTCCTGTAATTTTGTGTTAAGTATAAAAAAAATCATGTTAATCATATTCGAAACCTTTGTGATATGTGTTTAATATGATATGTATTATTGTGATTGATGTAATCACTTATTCTTCGCGACGACAAATTTGATTGGCTGAAGACTTATCAACTTTATCATAACCACAACCACTAATGAACAGGTATGAAGGCATGCTATAGTTTTTGATCGAAAACCTCTAAGACAAAGCACAATATCAGACAATTAGTCATGGAGACGGCAGACATTCTTTTCTAAGCCTACTCAAACAATGTATTCAATGAAAAATCTTTTATAAATAATAAGTGCGAACATCACAACATTTTAAAAATAAAAGACAAGATTAAACAAAATTAATAATGAGATTGATTTAGAAGAAAAATAAAAAAAAAATTAACGTCCCAGTTTTCGAATTTGATTGGATGTCCTCTACTTTGTCTCCTTGGTTCCAGTTGTTGTCCTGGTGACACCATGGTTACATGATGTGTGTTGTCCCAGTTTTATGATATGCTTTTCAATACCTTACCTACTCTTCCTTTCTCTCCATAGAATCATTTATCCATATGACAAGTGCTGGAAGAAAAAATAAAGTGATATGGCATGCTTCAATATAATCATCTTTAGGGCTTCCTCAAGCTGAGTTTAAACTGTTGTTACCCTATACATAGCACAAAGACTTAAATCTAACTCTACATACCTTACATAGAGACATACTATCGAACTCAGCTAGAGGCAGACTCGACTTGTAGACGATTTTGGGGCCAGGTCTGATATGTCAAAAATCTGCACCTTTGTCAAGCAAGAACTTCTTTTGTTGAATTGTTGCTTCAGACTGGATCTATCCTTTATCTCGAAGATAGCATACGGCTCCAAACATCCCGTGTTATGTTTTGTTTGCTATCTTGTCAATTTGTCTGAAAATCCTTATGTCAAAATCAAATAAAAAATATAAACTATGGCAACGTCACGTCATATCGTGGCAAGACAAATATGTATAAAGAACGTCAAAATACTAACTGTGTAAGATTAACATCTAACCAAATATCTTTTTATGATCTTCCCCGATTACATGTAATCTCAGTTTCTGGGTGTTACAATAAAACATCTCGATCCGAATGCTCCATTTTAATGTTTAGAGTATTTCACCTGACAGATGAATTGAGTAAAGTCAAAAGACGGTACCGGAATTTGAACAAGTTTCGATACTTAGACATTTAATATGTAACGAATTGTATTTTCCTCATAATGTTACTACAATAAATATTTGACCTATACAAAATAATATATATTATGTGTCAACATGACCATTATTTAGGACATAGGCCTTAAATAATAAATTTGTTTTCTACCGCAGTTGCAACTATTAAGTCAATTACGACCGAACGAAGTGTTGATTAAATGTTAAAGTTAGTAAAACAGTTGATTAACAACTTTCGTTGTTTTCATTTAATTTCTAATCTATGGAATGTGTCTGTTTGAAGATTTGAGTCCTTTGTGTTCCTCTATAGCGGCCATTGATTAGTGTTATAGTTCCATAATGAGAGTTAAAATTTTAAAACTTCCTAATTTACACCCACTAAAGAGTTGTTTTACAATCGTACAATACCAAAATATCGACAGCATAAACATTTATTGGGAATAGAACTGTAAATATAGCTTTGTGATGGTTGCATATTAATTAGCAAACGTATCATCACTAACAAATTCCTACGCGACCTGACTCGTCGGTAAAACGATGTCGATTATTCCAAAATGTAATATGAAATTGTCACAAATGACGTGTCGCAATTCGTGACAAGGGTTTATCATGTTTATCCAACTTACAAATAAAATACATTTTAACAAATCTGCCCGTCATTGTAATTGTTATTAGACCAAATACTGCGCACTATATATTCATATAGTGAAATAGGAGAGTGTGCATATACTCCCTCAAAGGCATTTGATCCCGTAACAGGTGGGCAGGAAAATATTCTCAAGAAACAAGATATGATTTATAATAACACACACGGTCGAGTGAATATAAACGTTGCTGTTTTAGTAGTGTTTTTATCGTGACCTTCTGGGGTCAAATATCGATAGTCGAATCTATCAAGCCGCAATTTCAAAGAGGATAAACTCTTAGGGAACCACGAAACCGCAGATTTTGGTTATAGATTGTTTGTGTGGAGAGGGTGAAGGTTTTTCCCATGGACGGTGTTATAGGAGGCGGGTATAGAATGTCCTACGCTAGTTGTATCCCCCGAGCTTCACATGATAACTGCTGTCCTTATCTTCAGCACTCGACCTATTTGTCCTAAGCCTAGTTGACGTCGTGTTAAAATTCAATCTCGCTGATAGGATGATCATCTTAATATCTGCATAATCTGTCTCGATACACATGGGTTAAGACAAGTTACGATTTAGAAATAACGTTTTTTTCCGTCAACATTTTCTATATAAAGAACACTTTTAACTATAAGAGTACTACGGATTTGCGTGTAAGATAACCATGCTTTCAATTCGCAAACAGAAGCTGAAAGTCTTTATCGAGTTTCATCACCATAAAATAAAATGTAGGATTGACACGGACTTCTCGATCTCCCGTCAACATTGTTCGTGAGAAAATATAAGTTCTAGTAAATAAAAATCTTAATATCTTCAGTGTCTTTATAGTTGCTTTTTACAGCCTCCTTGTCAGAGCGTTTAATTGACCGGCAGGGGGCACCACAAGATGTGATAAAGGGAAGATAACTGTGTGATATAAAGTGCCACCTGCCGCTAATCGAGACAAGTGGTGTAATGATAGGTTGTTAACTGGTAAGGAAATATTTCTGTGAAATTTCACTTTTGAAATAAGTGACAAAAAATCATTAAAATGCCATGTATATATATACTAAGGTAATTTGTGTTTGATTGATAAATTCTGGCCGATTCATGCAAAATTTTGTTTCCTATTTTGTGAATATATCCTAAGTTCAATGTACGTCGTTGCAGGTAAAAACTATCAAATATACGATTTCCATGCATAGATGTGGAACCAAACTTTTAACCACTTCAGAAATTTGCTTCAAAATATAAAAGGCCAATTAATTCTTTAAATTACAGAAACACTCGGTTTTTAAAATGTGTACTTTTGTTAATTAAATATTAGATATATAAATTGTATTGTATTTAAATCTCACAACTTCAAATATCTCATATACATTGTCCTTCATGAATGTGGAGAAACCACCGTTGAAGTTATGGTTTAGATACATGAATTTTACATATATCAATGACTTTTTAATATCTTATGAAGCGAGATCTTCGTTAGTGAAATATGCAATTTTCGACGTGTTAGAGATTCATATATCATAAATACACGCCTGTATAATGATATAAAATCGTACCTGTACATGTGATTCATTTAAAATTGTACTTAAAAGTGAAAAACCATGTAGGGACATTCAAACATAGTCATTTCCTCTTCTGGGGAATCCAATTGTAAAAAGGAAATCGATAGAGGGCAATGTTTATCTGTTTGAAATAATAGTTCGATCCCTGTGTAAGCCGGGTGTGTATCGCACCTCGATAATTCACTGACAGTACACGGATTGATTGATGGTGCTTAGCATACTTATAACAAAGACAAGGATGTTAAGTACCATCGATCAATCATTCTTGTCAGAACTCAGCAGTATGTCGATATTTAAACATCGCTCACAATTTATACAATTTCAGACTAAAGCATGTCTCATCGAAGTTAAGCACTGCTCTTTCAAAATAAGGTTTACAGTAACAATCCAGTTTTAAACATTTGTACCCTCTTATATTAACATATACACACAATAGACACCAAGAGAATACCGAAATGTCTAAAAAACACAATTTAAGCTCAAAATCGATAAAAGAATAATGAGAATAAGACCAAGTTCTCCGGAGGATTAAACATCTTTTGTTCAATCCACAACATTTGTCCTGCAAGTCTAAGTCAAATCCAACTAATGTCACATTCTCACATCGAGAACTCATTAAGTGACAACAAAACCACAAGGTCAATTAATGAGCATAATGAAAAAGAATTGACCTTCATATCACACAAAAAATAGCATATTTCCCTTTACAGGATCCCGATGGCAACCATAATCTTCATCACTTGCCTCTTTGGAAAACCCTATATTGTAAGTTTGTCCTCCAGCATTCGACATCTATGACGGAAGTCATGATATTAGGAGCAAGCTGTCGAGTACCGAAGCAACTGAGATATAAAATCATTGTAGGAAGGAGAAATAATGATGTTTTTATAAAAAAAAATAAGTTCACGATCGGAAAGTTGAAATCGTCCGACTTATCGTACAGCTCCACAGAGCCTGAGCTGTCTCTGATTTTAGGCTCAGTTGTGTTTATAGATCGATATGGTCAATGGATTTCTTGTTATTGAAAAACAGCATATCGTCGATATTTATAGATGATCACACTGTATTTCCAGTGTTTGTCGTGAAAAAAGTTTTCTCATCGCGAGCACGTGGATAAAATCGAGAGGCCGCCGCAGGTGGACTCGAGATTTTATCTACGTGCGAGCGATGAGAAAATTGTTCAAACGACAAACACTGAAAATACTGCATGATAAACTATTTATCATCTATATACTACTACCTTATATATTTCCCCATTTAGGAAAGTCAACTAAACACCATGTTTTCAAAATTACTTTGCGCGTAGGAATACAATGAACCATTAAACTACGTAAACAACATTTTTAAAACAATCCTATCGTCAATGGCTTTTCTATATGCACATTAACACCTGAAATGGTGTTGTTATTCTCACAATATTTTTCCGTAACCTTGTATTGATATGTTTATGACGGACTATTTTCTTACGCGGATCACTTTTATGTGGACACTATTTCCGGTTTCGGACGTCATCTGGCGCGAGCAGACGTTTTTTTTGAGAAAATACGTTCCCAAGTGCTGAAGAATGGGAAAATCCGTTCTCAAGTTTTTCTCAAGTTGTTCCCAAGTCGTTCTCAACTTCTTCTCATACTGACAACCAATGATAATGAATGTATCATGCTACCGGTAGGTGGTATTAAGTAGTATATAGATGATACATATAAATGTTTAATTGAAGGACTTGGCTAGGTTTTTTTAACCAGTTCTGATAAGCTCATCAATAAATTCAGCTTGATATGAAATCATAAACAAATCGGCCAGAAGAGGGGCCTAGTTTGATCTCAAAGGAATGTCTTCAGTCTGTTGTAAAATATTGCCACCAACCTCAACAAAGATATTGTCAACCAGAAACTCAATCATTCTCACAATATCGTCCTCAGTATATTCCACGTTGACCTTTGTTGAACTTTACACAAAATAGTAGTTTTGCCATCATACAAATGTACACACATAAATTCATATGTGCACCCTATGTACAAATCAAGTACAATATATTCACCTTTCGTTACCTAATGTTAGAGTACATGAGACCTATGTCAATAATCGTTACTTCTATGTATTATTGGACTATGATATGTCAAATAGGCAATACATCTACAAATGTATGACAACTAGTGAGACGTAAACCGTGTCTATAGTCGTCTACTTCTTGTGTTATGTATAATTATGACAATGCACGTGCAGTTCATGTTTAACGATTGTGTAATAATCTATGACAGGGGACATTCGGATGCCAGCAGGATTACAGAGGTAAATATCAGCACGAGATACAAATATATTTTTACGGAGTACTCGTACATTAACGTGCATTTCAGCTCGTAATTGGACATTATATGATATATCATAATTACTTACTAATATATTTTTTTACAGAAATGTACGAAATTGACCTGACGTCATCTCGGAAATGTTACATGGACACGCTGTAAAATTAGGATACATACTCAGAGCCAACACGTCAGCGTCCGTTACAATCTGTCAGGTCCCGAAACCATACCTCTCCTAACAAAAGTTTAATCAGATGACTTGTTATTGATGCCCACTGTGGTCATAGAATCCTGTGATACCAGTCAAACATACCATACCATACCAGGATATGTATCATAAGACCCGAAATAGCACGACTTACCGCACCCTCTAGCGGGATACCAGCTGCTTGATGAAATAAACGAAGGGGGTGGACCCACAGTAAGTTTCACTTCTCACGTTCTAAGCTCATTCTTGGCTTTTTTAAGAAAAGTATTCAAACAAGTACTTACAGGTATCATGCTGAGTATGTTGAACACCAAGAAACCTAGGTGCATATCATCTTGTCAACATAAATTGTTCTTAAAGAATGTCGAACTGTATTATTATGAATGACTGTGTAATGTGATTGCTTAATTTTATGATATTTTAGGAAACATGTTTAATTTATACAAATAGGACGATTAGGATGGTTGTTATATAGCTCCCTCTCATTATTTTGGTCAAAGGTCAGATTTAAATATGTCGTCTTAACTACATGTATAAGGTGTCGAATGTAAATAGGTTCGTTTTGCATTTCCTATCAAACTAAATCCTGATAAGCGTCTGTATAATTTTTATGAATTTATAATCAAGGGGTTTTACGCATCAGCCCCTATTTGGATTTCAAATTTTTGGCCCCTAGCATCATTGAGGAGTCCTTACAGGACGAAACAGCTGTTTGATGCTGTGTAATTCATTTTTTGCACACCGTATCTATTACCATATTTTAAAAGTGCAATCACCTTTTTCTTCTTAATTTTCTTATTATTCCTCAGCAAGTGTTTACGGAGGATGCCAGGGTTGAGAAGCCCTGGGATCATCCCCCTTTACAATGTATTGTCCTCTCACAGAAGGGCTTTCTTTCAACATTCGTCATTCTTTCATATTTCATAAATTGGATGGAGATGATAAAATATTTGAACCTAATTACTTAAAGGACGAACACTTACGTACATTGAAACACACAACACGTAAATACAATAACATATATACAAACATACACACACACATGTATATATATATACATTCATAGACACAAAACATATAACATAAATACTTTGAAACATTGAAACACACAGCACGTACAATAACATACATACAAACATACACACACATATATGTATATACAGTCATAGACACAAAACATATAACATAAATACTTTAAACAAATTTGCATACACACATACATTTTCAAATGTATGCAATCCTCTGGGTTTGTATTACGTGCATCTTTGCAGTAAACTCTAAGCTGTCGCTGCATACCTACCTTAATAGGATGGCACAAAGTCTCGCTGTCTCAAATTAAGTGAATGAAATGTGACAAAAAAAAGTGCAAACAACACTTGTTCTTAATATTTAAAGAATCTTTATTAAAACTCTTTTGTAAAAAAAGGTGAGATAAAATCACTTTAACCTATAAACACTTTTGAATTATGAATGAATTGAGAGTTAAACTATAGTAGGAACCTAATGAAGCAATCAAAATCAAGAAAACTTATAACATGAACAGAGACGAGGGGGGACACCAGCTGCGTCACCTGTATTCCCCGATATCGACATAAACCAACTTGCTACAGGAGAAAGGACGTAAATAGGTATTTTAAATGTCAAATCAATACACTGTTCAGGCTCAAGGTACTCTGTTCCTTGTACATAGAAGGTTTGGTGTGCTACTTCTTGGTTGAATGGACCTATTTCTGTGTACTTGTTAGAACAAAAAGAAATAGAAGTTTGTTTACTAAATCAGCAATAGGTTTTTGTAACACATAGACGTAACATATGATTATATCATCCTACATACATGTCTTATACACTTCCATAAAAGTCACAGCTACTGTACCACAGACTTATTTATGATCATGTTTTGTTCATGAACACGTATATCACATGTCTATTCATAAAACACACTGAGAACAAGCCCAGTGCCATTAACCACTACTTGAGTAACACTGTTGCTGGTGACACTCCAGCAATCTCCTGATTGTAAAACACGATATCAAAATATCATTATGAAGCAAAACAATAATTCTTTAAAAATATAAAAACATTGAATTAATGATAGATACTATTTTACAAAGGAACTATCGTATGCCTGTAGCGTGACGTATTTTCATATCATGTTTTAAAACAATCATTGTCGTCACAGCTAGTGAATTTCATACAAGTCTTACTGACACATTACAGTTTTGTTATTAATTTGATTGTTTGTAAAAAGATCTGATGGAAAAAAAACTATTAAAAACTTTACTCATTTTTCAAGTATAATATATAATTAAGTGAATATCAAAAACACCATTTTCTCTTGCATCCCTCTGTATCAAATGTCCTTTGTAAAGCAGCAAACAATAGAATCTACACACCACAACATCAACACACAATGATAAATCAGAATTAAAGTCAATTTATTTCCCAAGTTGTCATGGCGGCGACAAGTTGATTTACCTGACATTTATTATGAATGTATATGATACAAGAACGGAAGGTAATAATACAATGAAAGGAAAATAAAATCGGCAAGTTAGAAAGTATTGGTATATATTGTTTTTTTAGTTTTACATATTTTTGTTATCTTTCTCAAATCCATAAGCCTGAAACATTTCAGAACACTGGATTTTGACCAATACCCGTTCCAGTAAGTTCACCTATGTAGTTAGAGAAATAAACATTTAAGCACGAAATTATGTTCATTCTAAACATTAAGCTTTATACTTGGGGTATCTAATTTGTTCAGTTTCCAACTTCCCATTGGGCATATTAAGTAAATTTGTCAAAAGAGGATACATCAAAGCAAAGACAAGAACCACGAATCCGCTAAAACGGTGACGAAATCAGTTATTTTCTGTATTGTAGGGATAACCTTTCCCACGTCTCACTGTAAACTCGATTAAACGTTATCACTAGAAAAAAACAAAAGTTCTTATTTCAAAAAAACTTGTTCGTAGATGCAAAAAGACAAAGTACACATTTTACTGTACCATATAACATTTCGTCCATGTAGTACTCATGACTGAGAGCTACAGTTGTACTGCGGAGGTCAACAGAATGAATATTGTGTTTTCCAAGAGTTCCGAATGATATGTAGAATATAGTGACAGAAAATGAAAATATACATCCATAAAACCCTTTATGACGATACAAATTTACAACTTCAGGCTATGAGAGATAATTTATTTCGCAGTGTTATATTAAAACTTTGACGGACATTGCGAAAGGTTATTGTCGTTTGTCGCTGACGAAAATGGTAATAAAATAAAACCCGACATTGTGATCTATAAAGAGTTCAGCTGTGTAAACAGTTGCATACACCTTTGATAAGCTACATATACCGATAAAGGAACATAGATGCTGAGCCGTTGATATCAAACGATTTGTTAAGAGTGCATAATGTGTTTAATGGAATATATTTATAATCTTGTCGGTAAGTCTATTACATTGTACTAAATTCTTGGTGCCCTCGGGGGTCTATGGTTCATCAGCAGCGACATCTACCTTATTGCGGTAATCCAATACAAGATGTATTAACCAAAAACTTGGCATTGCTGTTTCCATTCATGGAATCCCATCAACAATACTTGAGGTCACAATGTGGACATATGAAGTTTAAAGTGAATAACGAATTTTTCCTCACTGGTCAGTAACACCAAATCTGCCCTATGTACTGCTTGCCTGTTTTCAGGGAATTCTATACGATATATTAAAAAAGTGTTCCCATAAAACGTTTTATCGTAAACTAAGCCGAGAAACAAATTTTACGACCCGCAGGGATTGACTAATAGCTCATATGTTTTTGCATAAGTGCTAATGACCTCAACTATAACATCCAATGGAGCGAAGGATTATATTTGTAACTCATTTTTTATTTGTGACGTGTAAGCATGGTGATCTTAACGTCGTACTAGTTAAACTTTTACCAATGATAATATGTTATAGAAATTACAAAAGAAAAATTGTTATAACCTCCCTCCTGATGGTTGAAAGTTTGTATAGTATTTCTACAAGTTTGGTTGAAGTTGTTGCTACTTATTAACAAACATTGCTACATTTGGTAGACATTGTAAGCTTGCACGTGCGATTGTACATCGTCTTTGTAAAGGGGGAGTTCTATGTTAGCGTATGAAGGAGTGTGATTCGTGTAGGGGCTGAGCTAAAGTGACAGTATCACCCGGTGGGGAGCTTGTAATGAGGGAGAGTTTTTCTCGGCCAGCGGGGGGAAGCTATTCGACCCTACAACGTGATGGGACAGTTCGCAGTGTTTGATAAGAATTTAAGTGTTTTAGACAGATTGTGGAGAGAAGCAAGAGGATTACATATATCCTTATTTTTTTTTAATTTTCCCACGAAGATTGAACTTTTTCCAGTAATTTACCCCCTATCGAATTAAATATTTACTGTGTAAAGACGTCGTAAAAAGTCCAAGTGATCCGAAATATTCGTCTAGGTTTACGAAACGCTTGAATGTTAGCCATCGTAACTGCAAAGCAATGTCCTCGTGAAGCAAAACATAACATGTAAACACTGTTTTACGGCAGTTTGATTGTCGTCATCGCCCCGTGTCTTTGGCATGTCGTTAAATGTTAACGTTATCTTTATCTGTCATATCCGCTTCTTTTTTGTATTCGAATAAAAATAACTATTTTGCTTATACATTGCATATTTCAATAATATCATGCTTAATTAGTATTCATGTACGACCTTAACGTATGATGATGCATACATGACCAAATTAAAACTGATGCACATGCATATTATTGCGATGTCCATACAAATAATGTTGACGAAATATCAAAGTTTTACTATTTACACAAACAATGTACTTATAAAACGTGTCGCAATGTTTTAAGACCGACTGGTCCCTTTGTCAAGCTATGACTGAGTGAGCGATTTGTATTATTTACCTGTACAACGATGTGACGATATTGTATATTCTTCATGTCACTCGACCCGAGACATTTCGCCTATCGATAGGGAGCGTATACACACTTACAGGTAGGGTGTAGATCTCGGCCCCTCCCCTGTTATGTCAATATCGGGTCATACAGGTGACTCAGCTTGTGTCCCCCTCGTCTCTGTTCATGTTCTGAGTTTTCCTGATTTTGATTGCTTCTTTGATTTTTTTGTGTTTTTTTTCTACGTCCTTTTGATGTTCCTTCAGACGTGTACCAAATTTACTCCCAGTTTCACCTATATATGACTGCTGATAACTTTTGCATGGAATTTGATATACAACTCC
>JAUMHH010065658.1:0-22968 GCA_032359455.1 Chlamys rubida
ACGACCTATGCTAAAACGTGAGTATTTCTGTTACCGAGTAGGTGATATTTAATTTAAGACAGGTTTTAAGAAAAAAACTACTACTTGCGTTGGTCAAATTTTGGGTTAAAAATCATGTTTTTTTGCATTTTTTGGCGTTTTTTGATGTGGTAAAAATGGTTTTCACAAGTCCCAAATCTGGGGAAATCACTTTTTGAAAAAAAATCATTCTTCTAAAACAACGTATTCAAAATGTAGTTTATAAATATATATATATATATGTAGGTGTGTTGTGCAGGATAAATCCGCTATCCATCTTTATCCGAGACATGCCCTTTATTTTAAGGTTCAGACCATTTCTACTGTACTCTGCTACCTATACTTGATTGAATAATTACAGAACTTTTTTTGTTTAAATATATTTGTCTCTATCATCTTTGTGATAACATACACAAATACATATCATTCTAGAGGCAAAACATTTTAAGTAATAAATTACACCAGAAATTTATTTTTGAAGACAAAAAAATCCTATGTCTATAATGTGTTGCAATACTGTTAATAACCATAAAGTACCTATTATCTGTAATTCATTACTAATGGTTTGCATTAAAATGAGGTACTTTTCAAGAAACAGTCAAACGGCTGTGATGTGATTCAAAAAATTGCAAAGTATCCAAACTCAATGCATTAAAGTACATGAATAGTTACAATATTATTGGCATAAAAGTACTAACAGACGTCAATATCTATGAATTGAGCGGCTATCAAATGACAAATATATGTGAGTATTTTATTAAAAAGATTACTTGATTTTTGTAAAATGGTTTGCATCGACAGAATTGTTTTAGTTCATTTTCAATAAACGTAAAACAAACTACAGACATTCGAACAGTTGATTAATACGAATGTAAGTCTCAGGCAAACACTATAGCATCTGAATTTATTATGATCTACATTAGATACTGGGGTACACCTCGGTCCTACACCCGAGGTAAAGCTCTGCCAAAGCTTGAGACACCAAGACGACTGTACCCTATTGCAGGTATAATTTATATGGCTATAATCTAGTTTTAACTTCCCAGTTGAATCAAGCCATTCAGAATAAACAATTCATATTACAAAATACACTCAACATATAAAAGAGACGATACAAACATGATGTAAATTCAGCAGTAAATGATTGTAAGAGGGAACCATTTTACCTGCTCGAATTTCTTGATTTTGTCCTTGACCTTGGTCTCGGCCAAAGATTTCTCCTCAAAGGTCTTATTGAGGTGTGGCAAGCGTTTAGATGGAGTGGGTTTTTCGTACGTGCTATCCTCATCAAAGTCTGTACCCGGTGAGGAGGGAGAATGAGGCTTGGGTGGGGAGGAGTCAGAGTCGGGAGGGGTGACAGGTGACGGGAAGGGATACACCTCCCGATCAGGGGAGGAGGAGGGAGACACAGATGTGCTGTCAGAATAGTCCCTCTTCAGTGAGGAGCGGGACTCCGGACTCGGAGGTGAGTCCAGGACCTTATACTGGGGAGACATGCTCTGTTCCTCCGACTCGATGTGTCGTATGACTAGTGGATTTGGTTTCGCTTTCATGTCTTTGGCCTTTTTCCGCTTATCATCTGATTCAACACCCTTTGCCAAATCTTGCACCATATTCATATTGCTGTTATTATTATTATTGTTGTTGTTATTATTCGTGTCGCTATTTCTACCATTCGGTCGTTGAGGAACATCACCCGAATGTGGTACCATTTTCACAAATGATCCAGAAGAGCAAGAAGCACCACCCGACGATTGTGCACTTTGGTGGTATTTGCCTGATGATTTCGAGTGCTTTTTCGTATGTGCAGCTATCATTTCTGCGGTAGGTTCTGGTAACTTTCTCCGCGGTCGTATAGCAGGCTTAGGAGGTTTTTCCATGGGTTCACTTGGTTTTGAAGTTGACAAAGAGGAAGCAGAACAGGAAGCACCCTTTTCGGGTTGTTCTAACGAATTAACCCTACTCTGAATTAAACTTACTTTTGGTTGATTATTAGATGTAACTGTTTGCACTTCTGAACTACATGGTTGACTTTTCAATATCACGTCCTTAGTCACCGACCTTGAGGCTAGCGTTGCACATGTAAAAGGATGACCTGCCATGTCATTAACCAAACCACTATCATCCAACGCCATGCAAGCTGCCTCCGAAGAACTCGCAAGACCATCACTAACGTTCGGGCCATTGCTTTGTAAAAGTTGACATATATTTTCTACCCTATCATACCTCTTAAGACCATAATAAGAATTTTGTTCGTCATCTTCTTCGAGAGGCTGAAAATAACTATCATAATCTTCGTCATCGTCATCGTCCTCATCTTCCTCCTGTGACTCTCTCCTCCGTCGTTCTTCCTCCTGCTTTTCGAACATGTCGACACGTTCTGCTTCTTCGATTGAAGGCGACACGTCTAAAATAGGAGACAAGTCAATCACTGGAGACCAGTCGGTTGAGGGAGGCCGCACCTTTTGGCGCTTTGAACCCTGATAATCTATTGCTTTTGAAGATGGATCTGCTAGTTCAACCTCGTCCATATCATCGGATCCATTTTCATAATAACTTGGTGAAATCGGCGACGCGCTTTCAGTGCTTTCAGTATCCTGCGAATCTGGGGAAATCTGATCATGTTCGTGCACGGGTAAAACTTGTAGGTTAGTGGGTGACACGGTCATTTGTGTGAGATTAGCAGTGTTACTCGCAATTGTAGCAGCGTATGTAGCGAGGTCAATAGCTACAGCAGTATCGGGGAGATCTATATGACTAGTGTCGAGTTCATGAAGATTATGACACGGTTTACTTTCGGGCATTTTAAGAAGGAAAGGTTCACCCATTGTTGTTATCATATCATCAACAAGTTCCTCTGGCGATATCGGGGAAGGCTTTTGAACTATTGGCATGACAGCGTAACCTGCCTCACCAAGTGCATGTGCCTCAGCGTACAACTCTTCAACCGATAGCTGGCGGACTGGGGGTGACACGTCGTACGTAAATTGCAGGCGACTGTCTTTTGGAGACACCGGAGACGAGGGGCGCTTTTTACCAGGATACGAATCCCTACGTTTTGGCGAAAATGGTGGACTCTCTAAACCTGCCCTCCAACTCGGACTTCTCGGGGGCGATGGACTCATATGCGACCTTAAATCGTCTTGCACATCCGAATCATATTTGTCCATAACTTCATCCATAGAAGACTCTCCTTTGAAGTCTTCCATTTCCTCTGCGAATGCACTAGCAGCTAATGCGACCCTTGCCTCGTTCATGACGGCCAGAGGAGCCAATCGGTTTTCAGTGTCTGTACTTATGGTGCTATCCGTGGTCTCGTCATCCGATGACGTGGCGCTGTGAGAACGCGGGATGTTGAGAGACCGCGGGCGATGTTTCCTGCGAAGTCTACCACTGTCATCACTACTTCCGATGCTCATCATCGAATAATCATCACTTACATCGTCCGTACTCATCCCATCGCCTTGGTAATAGTGCATAGAGACATCTTCCATATCCACATCAGACGCAGACGTTTCCGAATCACTCCTGGCACCTTGGCCCATCGCTGAAACGACACAAAAATGTTGTCATCATAAAAGCGACAAAAAGTCATGTTAAGTTTTATTTGGTGAATGAATATTATCCTATAAATTAATGTATTAAACATTTCTAAGCAAACGTTTAGTTATTTACGGAATTAAGATTGATTTATTATAAATTTCAATAAAATGGTTGGTGATTGTTTCTAACTATTAAATGCCAAAATGGAAAACTATAATTGAAACTATATTTGAGTATTTACTGTAAAACACTTTTGTTTTCTTTCAACAGCTTATACGACAGTATTTGAATTCGCGACATTAACAACAACAGATAAATATTCCTTGTTTGACAGTCTGATTAAATATCCTCGAGATGTTTGAATTCGCGGTTAGTGGTCCTCTTGAATCAACGCAAGATTAACCACCTCGCCATATCTAAGTAACATAAAGTATCTGGATGTAGATTTTATTTCCAGAATAATACACAAACCGATTGTAACGAATCCGACTTACACTCATTTCAATTAACTGAGTTCTCTTTTTCACTATATTACAAACAACGCTAGTAGAAAATCTTTTGAATACAAAACTGTTAAAATTATGGAGAGGAAATACATCCCTGAATTGACAACCTAGACTGGTTCTTACCAAAACATTACAAGAAATGAGATTATATAACAATACTTGGTAGACCAAGAATATCACTAAAATCGTTATACCTTGGATATAAGTAGATTTTGCGTTGTTAGTACAATTTATCTGCCTAGAAGAATGTTAGTATATAGCAACATGAATGTATCTTCATAACATAGCAACATAATTTCACTGGCAAGAATATAACAAGTACAGATATAATAGAATGTTATCATAATATGTCAAACTAAATCATATACTAGAGTTAATTTAAATCACTGCAATTATTATTTATCAACACAAATTGTTCTAACAATAATATAACTAGAATTGATATATCCAGAATATAACTAGAATACTTGTAATTAAAATACCACCGGAATATAACTAGACTATATACAGTTCGAATACCAGTGGAATTGACATAATTAGACTACAATATTACTATAGAAGTATTGTTATCACCAAAAAATAATAAGAATTAGATAATAAGAGTATATTAAAAAAGAACATAACTACAAACATAAAATGATAACAAAGACTTGGTACTTAAGATGATGCCATGTTTTGGTTCTTTTGGCCAAGGATCAGTATTCGAATGGCTTTAGTAACATTCTCTAATACAATAGACCTTCGAGAATCTCCCTATCTCCAACGTACAACAAAATAGTAAAACCTAAAAAAAGACCTTCATACATACGAAATAAAATGTTCTGACTAACAAACTACATTCTAATTACTGGTGTGTAATATATAAAGCAAAATATTATTCATTGCATTCCCGGATAATTTGTTGACATTTTCTTATTTCTTACGAATATTAAAATAAAAGGATTAATCTAAGTATAAATAAGAAAACCAATAATGTTTTTTGATAATGTTGTAATTATTCTAAAACTGTGTGTTAAAATGACACAATATAATTAAATTATTTCATTGATGTTCACGAAATGTAGCCTTAAATTTAAAAGATAATCTACGAAAACAAAATTCGAATTAGAAGAAAAAATACATGTGTTGCCTCAAATCTGTTTTCTGCCGTTTCAAACAGACAGGTTGCTATCAACAGGATTGATCTGTTTAATGTGTATGTTATTCTTCTGTTTAAGTGAGAAAGCTCATTAAAGATATCTCTTAATGCAAAGACTAGGATGCATTGTTCCCGTTAAACAAAGACTGGTTCAACATTTTAGATATTTCCGGGGCCTCCTAATGGTCTTGGCAGTAAAACAAATTGAACAAGCCAGACATTGTCGCGTTAAAAGTATCTTGCTCGCATTAAGATAACAAAGTGGTTACTAAAACAGTACGTACATTTGATCTGGTAGGTCTTCCTTTTACATTTTTGAGTTAAACACAAGGTCCAAAGGACCTGTACTGTTCATTCGTTTCTGACAAGACATAAGTACATCATTTGACCCAAAGTTAAAAAAAGAAACCACATCAAACATTAAATTTGAATATTTACTATAATATAATACCCTGAAATTTAGAAAAAAATGTTCTAAACCCAACACATATTCCATTAAGTATTAATTACTTGGGGTCTAGCTTTTTGAATACTTAACAATAAGATTTATGAAGAATTAATTTCTGAAAAAAGCAAGAGCATTCATTTTTGATATAAAAACGGGGATCCTCGGTAACACGTGAGCTGATATCTAGTGAATGTCAAAACATTCAAAACAATACAATTTCCATGTATATTGGTGTGTTCCTTTATCCCAAAGGAAATCGGAGGTGTTCGATTGCCATCGCTTTCATCCGGTTACAACATGTATGTAGACTGGGTAGGTGGTGCTCGGTTAGCCGAGGACACTGGTAACTATACGACTAAAGCGAGACATAAGCGTGTAGGGCAGGTTTCATACTTGCGTGCAAATAATGCCAAGCTCAGCGATAAAATAAAGTTAAAAGAGAACCTGCACAGACTCATCAAATGATGGTCAAGAGATAAGAGAATTTGATACACTTGGGCTTAATGGTCTACACGAACGTGTGTTCCACACCTTAACATGAAAAACGCCTGTTCAGATTCATAAAATATAGTTTTTAGAGAAAGACAGTCGCCACTGTTTATGACCAGCTTATTTCTTTTCGTAAAAAATATAAATTTTGATTATCCTTCGTAAAAGTTCGTATACATTCAATAGGGTATTATCATAGCTCAGTAACTTATCGGTATTCAGTTTGAAGAAATATCATGCTTTTAGGCAAACAATATAAATTATTATCGCTACATTTGTATACCTATGTCAATCTGACATCGGACAAATCTGTTTCTTGTATAAATGTGACATGATACTTATTTCATAATGGATTTTCAAATGACTTTTTTGCACTTTATGATAATCGATTTGATCCATAATTGTTGCATTGTTGCGTAACAGTTTGTATTCCTTCGATTTTTTTCTTGGATAAAGGAATAAATAATATAAATATAACCACGTTGAAAAACGTAGAAACATAATTTGATTGCGCAAGTGATATATAATATTGATGACGTTGGTTATCTCAGGGGACAAGGAGGTAATTAAAGTACAAGAAGCAACGACGATAAAAGAAGAAGTCTTTTGATGAGGCCAAATGAAAGCGATCCTCTTTACACCTTTTATAATTACTCCACGTGCGTAGCAGCTTTTCCACGGGAATCTCTAGGAAGGGCAGGGATAGCATGTTAAAATGCTTTGGTTAAATGTACAATTCTAAATACTACCTGGAGTATTTGCGGAACTGAAATATATATATACGCATTATAAATATATTTACTAAAATGTTGCATGCAAAAATAAGTCAATAAAATGTTTAAAACAAAATGGAGGAAGTGTGCGGGAGCACGGAGTATAAGTAGAGTAATCACCACAGCTGCCGACCATAGTCCTGAGGACCCCTGTAACAAAACGACATATGGTCAGCAATACTGCAAACACGAGATTGTCTTTATCGATGATGAATGTCCATGACATCTGATTATCTGTCTGGGCTAGGATGTTGTTTTAAGTGGAAGGAAACGCAAGATGAGAACAGTATGGATTGAAAAATCATTTGTAAAAGGACTATTTCTTGCATTAACTTTTCCGATGAGACAGAAAGTATTTGTATATGAAAGAGACTAATTACTATGCAATGTATACCGCTTTGATTTCATCGTCACAATATAAACCAACTAAATATAAATGGTAAACACGGTGCTTTAGATGCCACTGGCTGCGTAATGATTATGTTAACGTTATCATTATAACGTTAATACAACTTCCAGACGGATGTGCTATTTACTAAAAACAATCGATAAAGATGTTTGGTATTTCGTTTTTCCTCCTTTATCTTTTTTATTATTGTTTTTAAAAACTATTTTAGTGCTTAAATTAACGATGTGTTTATATGTACTTAACTGTTTTCAGATGGTGAAAATAACCAATACAGATTCCATTTAATAACAGAGAAATCGAACAGGAAAAAACAACATTTCATGCGTTTTTTGTCCTGTAAAGAAGTATTTTCATCAAATGCCTCCAGTCAGTAGCATATTGCATCAACAATTGTTGCAGAAATTTACTATTAAAATATCTTTATCATTCCCATATTAACCATGAACTCAAACGAAAAATTAATACAATATAAAATATAAATTTGTATTTTATTTATCTGAATTAAAATGTTTGAAGGCATTAGTTACTTCAAAATGGCAGTATGGTGTCAATTTTATTGGACAATCACCCATAACAAAAAACGTGTAACCAAGGATGATGATAAATCGAAAGAGTGGACGTTTTATCTATTAGTATATTATTTAGCCGAAAGCAACTGATGATGAAGCGATTTTCTAAATATACCGTTGGCGTACATATACATGTAGCAGTATAAATCGGTATGAAACCCTTTGATATACAAACCCTGCTCAACAGTTTTAAATGTTCTTTAATAGGAAAGTTTATAATTAGTATTTCGTTAAGGACATACACCTCTGAGATGTCAAAAAAGGTCCTGCATTAAACTTTTTTCTTTAATGCCTTTTCGGAAATGGGGGTTAATGGCATTGTAGAAAATGCCAAAAAAATGTATGTCCGTTTGTTCGTTTATCCGCTATGATCGGTCAAAGATACCAATTTAACATAACATGTGATTTTAGGTTTTTTTTCTTTTTGTTTTAACCTTTTGCAGAACCAATTCATACAATATTTTCCAAATTTGTTATCAAATATGTATAATGTTTGCAGAATTGATAAAATTAGTATTTTCTTTTAAATGATGGAAGTAACATTTCTTAAACTCATTCTTTTAACTCAGAAAAGCGATTTGAGTTATCCCTACCCCCTTTTTTTAATGAAAAAATACTATTGTTTTGCAGATTTAATGCTTGATATAAACAGTTTATTTAATTAATCAAAAGAACAAATGTTCTCTTTCTAAAACAGCCACAATAAATGGGGAGTCCGTGTGCTTCCTTTTTTGTCCCATTATTATGTGTATTATTTTGCACTTTTTTCGGGGGCAAAAATCAAAAGCTCTCAGTTACCTAAATATGTTAAAAAATTTAGGAAATAAACATTTTCAAAATGGCTGCCAAATAGGTCATTTTTTTATAATTCCTCTAAAAAAACAGTTCTACAAACAAAAGGCATTTAGTTTTTGACACATTTTCCAGATGCGTCTTTTGTTTTAAAATTGATCATGATTTGTTAACTAGTGCAAATGCCCAGTACCTTTTGATTTGCAGAGAAAGAGATGATTATTCAGTAACAAAAATATATTAAAGTATTTTATTTATCTACAATCGGGGTACCTCTTGATTTATGAATCACGTATACATTATTCAGATATACAATCGGGGTACCTCTTAATTTACATTTTATGTATAAATTATTTAGATAGAAATACAGTCGGAGTACCTTTTGATTTATAGATAATGATAATTTGTTAAGAAATAACTACAGTCGGAGTATATCCGTTCGTGACATCATGCAAGTCAGCGTTGTGTTTGCGCCAATTCAGCATGCTTACTTAATAAATGCATCAATGATTAAAATAGAAAAATAAATACGGCCATTGTGATAAACAACATCTCATTCGTTTCTTAAAAACAATATTGATAATAAAGAAGAACATGAATAATAGAAAATGCATAATATTATTAATTATGAATAATATACATAGCAATCATACCAACAAGAAAGCTAAAAATTGTTTCCCGAGACTATGTGTATCACCCAAATGCTTTGTTTAAAAGTACGTACAAAAGAGAAGAACGTCGAGGCAACATTGACCTAGAAAGCTACTGTTCCTTTGGTGACGAGTCACATGCCTAGGAAATTTATTTGTTGACGATAAAAATACATTGCGTAACAAATAACTGACGATACAAAAATACAAATTGATCTTTTAGATATCATCACATTCATTGACACTTGCATGCAATTCATCAAAACGACACGTGACATCTCCTCTAGAGGTTTTATGAGCTTATGTCCTGACACAAATGGTACATTGGTCCTTGCCCTTTAAGCGTGACATTGACTTCAGGATGAGGGGGTGAAACGAGCCAGTCTGTTGGAAGGATGTTTAGATTTACTCACTCTAAGTTGCTTTACAACATTAATAAGTAGTCCTTAAATATGCAATTTCGAATCCTGATTTATCAATAAACATTCGTGGTTGAATAGAGGATCTTTTAATTATTTCCAAACGCGTCAGGAAAGATTTATTTCTGAAATTTGAATTTGAACTATATTTCATGTTCCTCTCTACGATATTGGCTGTGCTATAAAACTTTGTCTTGATTAGAACCGTCCTTTTTATTGTGATTAAAGGATTCATAGTTCTTAATCAACTCGAAGTCGTGCTTGTAATGATCTACCCCTTACCGCTACGCTGTGTCATTGCAATGGACGATTATTGTGTGGTACGCAACCACACAAAAGAAACACGACAACCATTATTGACATTTCAAACAGCACGCTCCAATTAAAAATTAGGAGTTGTATTACCCACACATGATTCAACACACACAAATTATCGTTCCCCATAAAACATTATATAACAGTTTTCAAGCTGACGAATCGCGTTCATCGACAAATCAAGAACTGAAACAAGTTTCTTACATTTCTTTCTTTCCTTAACAGCTAAAGAAGAAACGCCATCACCTGATATAAAACCACCGCGCTGACTTTCTCATTCAATCCGTATTTGTATTCTGTTAAGTCATATTTTCTTCTATAAATCAACGCTTATTTAAGGTCAAAGTTAGCATTAGCAATCACCTAGGTTCAAGAAGTTTCGCAGTCTGTGTTGTTCTCTTAACCTTATAAAATCTCCCTAGATAGCTTTGAAATCCCAGCTTTCAAAATCATGCAATACTTTTTGGCCTCAGTGGGTTCCATCGCATGGAAAATGTGTAACAAATAAATCAAGACGCAATATCGTCCGTTTACAAGCTCTAATATCCTATCTGAATTCGCTCCTTTCTCGTTTTTATTGTATATAGCCCACGCATCGTGATTGGTGAGAAACATAACTTGGTCAGTACATTGATATTAGCCTGTGTTTCAGTTCGCAATTTAATTCTCTTTTCGATTTTCCGCCGTGGTAATCAATGTCTTGCATCGAAACTTTGTGAGCTTCAATTAGCCCAATGCTCCTGTCGAATCCGTCTTACCTTTGATGATTATAACACCTAGTTTTTTCATATATATACATAATTACACTGAAAATCTACGTTGTTTGGTATTATTGGGCCAGTGCTAGCTAGTAAATGTTAGAACTGGCACTCACAGTATTGATATACAAGCACGGCAAGACATGGACGATTGATTTTACCACAGTTCGGCACAGATTGACACTTAACTCGCCGTATACCAGTCTCATCAATTTTAAACTGCCGGAGTCTACAGGGACAAATCTTCGATTTTTTGCATTCTGTGTATTTTTCAATACAAGCTAGCTTCACATGATATGGAAAGTGGAAGCGACTAATACATTTTCAGCACCACTTTATTCTTTGTAATCAGAGGAAGCCCTAGATCAACAAATAGCATAATAAAGAAAACCTGGAGAAGAAGCATCCGATACATTTCGGAGAAATATCAGTAAACCATTAATTAAAAATACATGCTATATGCTGTTTGTTCATAGCGCCCGCGTGATACAATATATAATAAGAAAGCTGTAATAAATTGAAATCAAGATCATGATTTAGTTTTCATTATGGACAGTGGTACATCACATTTACCTCGGAGTCTCGATTGACCACCAGAACTAGATGGTCCATCTTCCGACACTGGGCTATCTATTAGAGATTCCCGGCTGCCTTCTGCGCTTTTCTGTGTATCTTTGGGAGGTAGTCCGGGCCGGGGTGCCGGTACTGGTGGAACAACAGTGGTGGGTAAAGATGTTTGGTGTTGTAGCAGACATGCTGGTTTTTTCGGTATAGGTGGTTTTGTTCTCACTTGTTCGGTTTCTGAATAAGATCTATCAAGCGAATGTTTACTACCCCTGTCAGTTGCACTTCGTCCATTTGGTTTATCCATTGCACTTCTACCGTTTGCTTTTTCAGATGAATTTCTCCCGTTTCCTTTCTCTGCCTGGTTTTTCCCGTTTGACCTTTCAGTGTAATTCCGCCCATTTCCTTTATCTGTCGCAGGTTTAACACTGCTTCTTTCTGAGAGTTGTTTTCCATTGCCTTTATCCTGAACAGAAACCAAAATAGTTTTATTTATAGAATGAAGTTTTCTATGAACATTCAGCTACTACATAATTTTCATATTCAAAGCACAGTCTTACTCGAAAGTTTAACCATAAGGACATAACATTTTCAGGAAATTGCCTTAACAGAATCTTCCACCAACAGTCAGTCCGTGACCTTTCCGGAAACTTCTAATGAATAACTAATTTTAGTATGCAAAAACAAACCCCAAAAAACAAGACTTTTCCGATATGATTATAGCTTTGATAAATCATATCTGAAAAGAAAACTTTATCTTGCAGGACTTGAATGAAAACATAATGAAAACAAAATACAAACTGTCATCAATAACAGTGTTCTGATTGTAAAAAGATGGCGAGGCTAGACGAACCCTCGGACCTCCGATTGTTATACTGTCGCTCTAACCAACTGAGCTATCCGGTCAACAGAAGTGCCCTTGTCCGACTGTGTTACTATATTTCCAAGTCAAGGGAGACTACCGTGGATACAAACAGCAACAGTGGAACTCTCTAGTGTTTTGTCTGCAGTGAGACAGAGAGTTAAAATTCTGAAAGTTTAGACAATTACGCATCCTTACAGTAAGTCCACCTTTTTAATTGACATAATTATTCTGCTTTTCTTTACTCACTTTCATTGTTTCCATCCGGGTCTCTATTTGTTTCGACAGTGGTACTTCCGCCGCTGGCTCGACTCCTGGATGCCACATACCACTACTTAGCACCAACTTTCGGCGCTTCTGGCAGGCCGTACACACCCATTCCTGTAACTGAAACACAGTTGAAGATGCATAAAATGTCATCATAAGTATGTACCGTGCTGTTATATCGCACGATTAATTTTACACCCATTAAATATTACTGATGACTTTTAATGTATATATTTTTACTGAAATGGGATTGGTGCAATGAGCACCACGTGATACTCAAGAACGTAATGCTGTCCTAGGAAATGATAATGACTGGGTATTGTGATTCCACAACCAAATTAGGAAAATTTTCTGGAAAGGCTGATTTTTTTTTTTTGTGTACCTGGCCAAAAAAGACTTCTTTTTCATTGATACTTTGTGACATAGCCATATAACAATACAGTCTTTGTCAGGATCAATAAATAAAAAAAAATAAAATCGAGAGGTGTTCCATTCACCCTGGCTCGCGTTTGTACGTCATATTGTTTTTATAGTACGTATCTGTTATCAACCTTAGGTATGAATATATCCAGCTACATGACGTCATAGGTTGATAGTATAAAGCGTCATCCTCATGTACCACTATGGTTCAAATGTGTCGTTATACTAAGTTTACTTTGTCAAGCTAATGTATAGTTTTATCAACCTTAGAAATATGGATATTGACCTCCGATTTGGTACACAGTTATCGAACTTTGCTTTTCGTGTTAATAAATTTGCCGTGGTGTTTCGAGAAAAAAAATATGTGAAATTATTTTTACATTTCTCTTCCTGTATTTCGGTATGAGATTTGTTTTGTCATGTAGATTTCTCATTTTCAGATAATTTTAAATATAGCAGGTCGATACATTCCAGCAGCGTACAATGTAGATACGTACGGTACATTACACTCAATGCTTATAGGTCAAAATAAACTATTTAACATCATCAAAGGCGCCTTGTTGAGGCCCGCATTCTTTTTTTCTATGACGTACATTAATTTTGCATAGATGTTATTCCACGGGTTTCCGATACTCCATCTAACTACCGCCGTGCACGCAATGGAGATATCGAATTCATACGTTATTGCAGAAACCAGTGGTGTTAGTTTATGCCAAACTGAACATGTCACTGGATAGTCATTTGTTCTGAGGCAGATTAACTTCGCACAATTAACAATGCTATCTGATAATGGGTTGCAATTAAGTGTCAATTTTGCAATTGCCCACTTCTCTTCAAAACCCAATCAGAAGCTTAATTCTCAGGCGCAGTAACTTCATTGTAATTCTTTTGATTCAAACAAATGGCTATCGATTGATCAGCCGTAGCGTCCTTAACAGATTACGTTGGTATTTTTCTCCGTGCTAGAGATATCGGGATAGCGGACGCGGCGGGACGTGCTCGGTCAGGCTTTCGTTCCATCGATCCTGTAAATTACTGATTTGTAGCCCATGCTACCAATTATATATAGATATTTACAGAACTCTGTGTGTTTTTTAAGCAGTATACAATTATATATTGTGTTTTTCTGTTAAGGATACTTTGTACAATGATCTCAAGTGTTTTTTCCATGATGTTTACATAATGCCCGAAGCATTAATACATCCCGTACCTACCTAGTATATTTTTTGTGGAGGGCATATTGGTATCACTGTTCCTAGCGCTGCCTGAGCTGAGCACAATGGCATTAGTGCATGCTTCATACATGTTATTAGTATACCACATCTTTATATCAGGGTGTGACGGGGGAATAAAACATCACCTCGCCCTCACGCGCCCAAGTTTCCCCGATCATTATTCCCTTATTCAGAGCCTTTCTAGAAAAATCTGGAAGAGCAACAACAACCTAGTTCCGACTGACGGAGGCAGACGACAACGATGGCGCGTCAACCTGATCATCTTTACGTTTATGTTATGTTATGTCGGCATAATAAAGTAACAATAATAGAACGCCCTAGTGAAACAGGATCGACCTCGGTGAACAAAGAATCGTGTTTCCCTACAGTAAGGCCAATAAATGAATAAGAAACAATACCAGACTAAAACGCCATTAGCTGAAGTAAATATTGGTGTACATACCATTATGATAAAAGCTACTATAAAGCTACCATATATTTTACAATCAAAGCAGTTGTCCAATTCTGTTATTACGATGTACAAGAAAAGTGTTAGTCTCATTTCCCAACCCTTTCCTGTTACCTGCTCATGAATTCGGTAAGAAAACATTGTATCGCGCTTTTAATTTTGTTTTCCCATCAGGACAATATGTCAATATAATATTCTCATTTGAAATAGGACACCGAAGTATCTGTTCGATTTGACACCCTTTCGCGGTTTTATGAATTTCTACAGGCAGGTGGGTGTAATGTAGCAGGGTGAACCTCCTCCGGAACAAATAGCATGGGGTATTGTCTATTTCCTTTCTACATCGCTTCACATAATTATAACGTGTGCTTAGTGTACGTGGTTCGGTAAATGTATTGGCCTCATGTTGTGATAACTTATCACGTTTAAGTTATTTTCACAGTTTCAAACTTTCACTGATATATCAAATTTCACAATATAGCTGTTCGTGTGTTAATTACAATATTAATCCGCCATACCTAGCCTAGCATTTCACCCTAGGGATCAAACAGTCAAACTGTTCATCAACATTTTCGGCTTTGTAGAATGTATCAGTACGAAACAGAACATGTTTTGGTACACATGTGTAACCTCCCCTACTTAACAATAACAGACATGTACAGGCCCTACAGATAACAAAACAGAAGATTACACAAACACAGGGATCAAAGCCGCTATTCTAAGTATCGACCTGAACCTGTGAACGGCCGAGAAGTGACGTATTAAACAGGTAAGGCAGGTGTGGCAGTTGTGTGGTACTTAGGATCGCAGGGACACCAAAACAAGAACACGCTTCATTTTTAAAGTACCTCGTCCATTTACGCAACTTCATGTTTCTGAGATTAAAGAAACTATTTTCATCCTGACGAAAGTCATTCATTTCCTTCTTTTAGAAAAATCTGATCGATGAAAAAACGTGTACAGGACAAAAAATCAATATTGTATCCGTAAAGTATGCACACCGACAAGTGAATTAAACACGTGTATAATCACAAAGGCTCGCTGATCAATGTTCTCCTAAATTAATCAAACATCTATCAAACGTATCGGGTTCAACTTCGGACGATGAAGATCAATTTTCTATGTCATTACACGCTTTCTACCTATTGATTTCTAATGCAAATCGAATTACTTTTAACTACAATTAAATGTTACACTAGTATGTGTAATCAAGAGAAGAGACTGGGATCTTACGGATGTCACGCGACAGTTTATACTTGGCAAGTACGTGTTGTCGATGCTAATGTGCTATGTCACTTAGTCCAAGATACTCAAAGGCGGATTTTATCGTACCTACGCACGGTAAACGGTAACGCATGTAAACACGTTTACAACGTACGTACGAAAAAAACATCTCGTTAAAGTGAGGGATAACTACTTTAAAACATCAGGAGTGGCATTTGTATCGCGTGTGTTATATTAAGAGTCAATGAAAACCACTCGATGTGAATGCTACATCTAAAGTCCGAAGATTATCACTGGGTTTAAATATTAACAATTGTTTGAAGTGCAGGTTTACACAAGGGCGTTTAAGCGTTACTGTGTGTGGTATATTAAAAATCAAAATATGATTTACCGATACATAGTATACGGCGATTCCAAGTTAACATTTGGTTGGAACAGTTTGAACATTTGTTCTTTTGTTGCAATTGTACAAAGTCATCCGCGGAACGTAGACAATAATGCATAAAAAACACTTTATAAAAAATATCAAAATTAATTCACTGCATTTGCAGTTTCTTTATGAAAAAATCCAGATAAGGGACATTCAATATGCCTCCATATGTAGAGATTTTCAAACATTTACATGTACGTAAGTCGTGAAATTAACTGTGTCTTATAATACAAACGTAACCACTTGGCGCAAATATTGTGAAAATGCGACATTTGAAAATGTAAAAGGATTATAAGACATGGCCCCGGGATCATGAAACAATCTTAGACTTAAGTTTTTGCTTAGCCAATCACGTATGACGTCGCTTTCCGTGACGTTATTTGTGATTGGCTAAAGCAAAACTTAAAATAGTTTTAGACTTAAGATCGTTTTATGATCCTGGGCCAGGTGTAACGGAAAATTAAGCGTGTTCTTCATCTACGACAAGGACCGTAAAATCGATGTCAACTCAGAGCAATGACACGTCATCCAAGTGAGACCTGGGGCAATGACAACCCACAAAGCACGCGTATGCACATAAACAACATTAGATTTGGATATATTTATTGTTGAAAGGTATAAACTACAATTGGTCATACCAAAGAAATGTTTCACGTTTAATGACAATGCATACCTGATACTTCAGTCAACATCCACTGACAACGCCAATGCATATACTACTTGATAAAAAAAGACTTTCATAGAAAACCGTCTATCTACTTTAAGCAAACCCTTATGATATTGTACCTCCATCGCCAGTAAACCTTTCACAACAAACTTACCCTAGTCGTAAGTGAACCTTCGAAAGATCCACATTCCGCACAAGTAAGTTTTTCGCAATCCACACAAATATCTTGGCCTTTGCGCATGCCCGAGCCGTCCACGCGCAGCTCGTTCTTCATACAGAGTGGACATAATGGTACGTCCTTGAGGTCGGGTTCCACAGACTGTGCTCGTTGTTCTACCGTTAATGCATAAGCCGTGTAGTCTTGCTCTAAGTCCCTGTAATGTACAAACGATCACACGTTATAGATAAAAAGACAATTGCATACATTCTAGTGATGCTAGACGTTCAAACACTGATTAGTTTAACGACAATCTTACAAAATAATCAATAAAATATATTGTAAAAATATGGTTTTACGTGGTATATAATTTTCGTGTTTTTGTTGAAATTATTATTTTCGCGGGTCTATTTTCGAAAATTTCAGATCTAGTAGCCATGGCACAATGTGCGTCGGTAAGAATATATTAATTGACTTTTAATTTCGCTTGTTATATTTTTCGTGAACGAAATATTACCGCCAAAATCTCGAAAATTAGTATTACGCGAATAGAACCCTCTTTTTAAATAATTGTAATTATCGAAATTAGAAGCTACATTTTCATGGGAGACAAAATGATCATCTGCAAAAACAATGTAAATTTCAAGGTGTATTACAAACTATTTTGACTATCGAACTCTGTGTGTATAAGTAACAGAAAATGACATTGCTATATATATTTCAATTAGTCCAAACTGTATAAATACATAGAGATATGCAATGGTGCAGTTTAATATTCTAACGCGTAATCGAACCATGGTTACCAATTGTCAACCAAGTATAGACCCCATATCGGTGTACTCTCTTCCTTACAAAATCTTGGACACTGTAAGGAAATGGAATAGTCCTAGTACCGTTATCTGTTATTTTAAAACAAGTAATACCCTTCAAACAAAAACATTAACAGCATAGTTGTATCTAATATATTATACAAATGCCATGGAGTTCGAACATGTGATGTCGTATGTTCACTAATTGAAGACATTCCGGTATTTTTGCGACGTTAGGACAACGTTGTCTGGGTCGGAACATCCAGAAAATACATGACAGCACGCACGTGCCAACAGTCCCATTGTCTGATTTGTTAGCGGTCACGTGTACGGGCTCTCACCGAGGGGACGGTGACATAAGTCCCGGTGATTGGGTCCAGACAAGAAGTGTTGGCACGCAACGAACCAGCGGAAGACCCTTCATCGGTGTTACATCAAGAACAAGACTCTGGCGATGCACGAGTGTATTTTAATTATCTCCAGAAGAAAAGTCTTACAACGACAAAACCTCATATGCAATGCATTAGGGGATCAATGGCTTTGGAATAATGAAGTTTTATGTGAGCGAGCATGAAGTCAAATCGTAAATATATATATATATGTTTATGTTTTTTTTTAAATTAATATTATACTTTTCCCTTTGCAACATTGTCATGACAATGTATTTTTTTATTTTAGATTTTTCAATAAAGACATAAATATTTAGTTTCCCTTTAGTAATATTGAATTGAACTATCGTTTCATTTCAAATTTAGTAACGAGTAGGCTTTTTGTTAATATAGACACACTTTTTATCATTTAGATGTACATACAATGTACATACATGTATCTTATTATACAGATAAACATGCATTTTTGTCTATTGCAGTAACACTGTATTTGAGTTCGTTACGCTGTATCCAATGCTATAAATACATTAAATGAAGTGACACGATAGTTTGAAATGTGTCTTTAATCAAGATTAAATAACTTTTTATATAAATTTCAAGGTAAAGGCTAACATCAACTTAATTATTGCCATTATCTTTATTGTGAAATTTTTGCTGAAGTCCCTTTCAAAAGAAATTTTCAGAAAAATCACCTGTTGCTACGCGTTTTACATAGATGCTGTAGTAACCCTAAAATTCGACCCCCTGATAAGTCATATTCAGAGACCTAAAAATAATCGAAATTTACTTATTATTTTAAAACATTGAACTTTGTACATTGGCTATCAAATCTGTACATAACCATGCAGGTTAACATAGTTGAACCTACAAATAGTTTACCGGACTAATATGTCGATCTCTTTTGCGATCCAACTGAGGGCTGAGAAATGACATATAGAGCTGTTTAGAGTTGTGTTGGAAAAGAGATTGACATGTTATAAGTCCGGTCAGCTATATTTATAAAGATATCAGCCTTATTGTTTCATTATTGACTACATCAACCTGGTTATGTTCCTTTTTAATATGTATTGTAAAGTTAAATTTATTTAAATAACATATATATATTCCGTTTTTAATAAAGGTGTTTGAATATGACTTACCAGGAGGTAGAAATTTAGGGTGAATATGATATTTGTAGGGGGCTTGTTGAACCTTAACATACATCACGTGGAAAAAATGACTGAAAATATAGAAATACATTCAAGGAATTATTTCCTTCTTTCTTTACTACAGTGTGAATCAGTCTAAGCGTTATTTCTTACCATCCTGTAAACTATTGATCAAAAACTGAAAATATTCAATGTCTTTCTTGCATTTCAAGAAACATACAATTCATACAACCACAAAATAGCAATATCAGGTCATTCATTTATTTATGTTCGACGGTATTTTTCATAATGTTCTTTATAATACATAACCGCACACACTAATAAAATACTCCCCAAACCATTTTGTGTGCAAAAACATGTTCTATTGTTGCAAATGCAAATCGGACAGTTTGAGTTCCTAAAAACATTGTTTGCACGAAATAATGATTGCTCCCTAGCGTGCGTAGAGCTATTTATAACCATTACGTTAACAGTGGTTTGGTCGATACGAGAGCGTACCGTGATCGCGCCACTCAATCGATCGAGACGGCGATTTGTAGGATCAGGAACTGATTCCGCTCGGCGAAGGCCAAGGTGGGTCCCGGTATAACTATGTTCCCCACAATTACGGGCCTTCCAAGGCATCATCCTGATGTATATGATTCCGCTGCTGATAGGGCAGAACAATGACGTTGTACCTTAGTTTACGTCGCTAAATGCCAAAGGTTGGCAGTTATGTCTACCCACCACCGGGTGTAATCAAGCATCGCGTAAAAAGGAAACAGCCTAATAAAAGAGCAAAAAAGGCAGGTATAGATTGCTGATGAAAAGCAGTTAAATCGGTAATGTGTCTTTATACTATCGAACTATTCCCTATCTCGTGGCTGTACGTTAACTCTGGTAATTAATTAAGGAAGGTAAAATAACATGTATGGGTAAAAACGATCGGAAATTGAACTTACAAGTGCCTGCATATCGCATTAATCAACCAGAAGGCGCTTTCCAATTAACAGAAATGGGTCACCTTTGTGTTTGTCTGGGATAACGTAAATGGTCATCGATTTCAATATAAACGTACGAATATATATTGATTTTAATGAAAGTAGTTGTTATACTTTGTCAAACTAGTAATGTTGCCATAGCAGGTTTGGTGTGTCAGGAATATTTCAACATCATAGTAAACTCTTCAGATCTAAACTGAAAATGACAGAGGAAAACGTAAAAACACGACAGTCTCTTGATTATTCATAAATACATCAGTCTTTTAGAAAATGAATTCGAATCAGTAGACATTATAAAAGGGCCTGCACGTCTTTCAAATGACAAGCGTCACCAATCTAAGTGAGGATAAAAGCAAGAAAAAAAGAAAAAAAACATGGAATAAAGAGAAACGGAGACTCTATAATCTTGCAATGTTGATCTTTAGTTAGCGTTCTGGACTTGTGAGACCACTCCTATTAGCCTTAAGTGAGTGCATGTCTTGTCTGTTGGAAACATGTGAGGTAGATTGAGATCAAGAAGATGGTTAAATATTGGCCTTATTGATCGCCTGGACGCTAACACCACACACAAACAGACACCCAGACAACTAGCACGTGTAAGGACAGATGTATTACTACACAAGCACTATGGTGAGATGCGTAGCTATCACTGACGGTAATTGTCACGTGGTCGAGTGGTCCGTGTGGTCAGCGCGTGTCGTAATAGAGACTGCACCTAATGCCCATACAACGTTTTATATAAGGCTAACTATAAATACGGAATCCGCGGTCTTGCGAGGGCTACGCCGTGTCCGACAGCTGACGACAATAACCCGGAACATTTTACGACATAGAGATTATTTGAATTTTATCACCTGCCTATATGATCATTTCGTGTACTCCCAAATGGGTAATAACAGCTTCAGCACGACGCCTTCCTTTGACGCGGATACTTCTCCATTGACAGGATATGATTTCCATCTCACAGAGATCGTGTCTATTCACATTTACCATTCCAAATATAAGGAACCCTGCACGTATACATACATGCCAAAATATATCAAAGATAACCCTTTCACGCAGTGCTCAGTATACTGCCAATGAATTGAGACATTGTAAACGTTTTGAGCAGTTGTTTAAGACAAACCCAAACTTGGTATGCTACAATGCATATTATGCCACCAGCACAATAGTTATTCCTCCTCCGGATCATTTGGTAAGCCTGCAAGGAGTTTGTCAATATTTTTCTCTCCCACTTCTCATTATTCTATTGTAATGTTATGATTCATGGCAATTGTTTTCTCTGAGCTGAAACAAGTATAATTTATTTCCTAGGGAAACAATTGGTTCCTGTTTAAAATAGGAATGCTATTGGCGATAAATGTCTGGAAACTCGTGATGGCCGATTATCATATTCATCTAACTCTCATTTGTTTCTTTGGGTTTTTTTAAATTGTAGGGGGAAAATCTCGGTAAATCACGTGTCTTTAAAATTTTTAAAACCGCCTAACTCGATAAACGTGATAGCCAACTAGCATTCACTATCAACACTCTATGTAACTGTTCCCGATTTAGTGGCCGATTGAAAACAGGCAAAAATCATATGAGCGGGACACAAAACACTAAAATTCCACAGGAAAATGCAATACGAGGAAAAGTTGATAACTCTTGGCCTATCAAATCTAAAAATAAAGATTACGTAATCATCAAAAACATTGATAATTTAGACCACAACAATTCCTTATCCTTTACGTTTATCACTGTCACAAGAATCAAACTCACGGAAACTTAATTTATAATAACTCAAGTATCAACGTCACAACGGGCCTGTAAAGCACTGTGGTTCTAGGTATTCGAATACACTCCCAATCCTGACAGTAGAAAATACTTTTTTCCTTCCAAATTTATTTTGGATGGGTTTATAGATCCCATGATTTTTACCAAAATGCTAAAGTGTACAACCGATTATAAAACCCAGACGAAAAAAGTGTCTTGAAAGCTAAACTAATTAATCTGGACGTCGACTGTAAATAAAAAACAAATGAAAACGTCTTTCCAAAGTGCAGAAATGACTATTCTCATAGCAATAAACACAATAGTACATATTGTAATAAAACAGTTCTTTTTTAAATATGATTTTTTATGGCATTATTGATAGTGTAAAGGAACTGTTGTATTTAATTTGTATTTTAAATACTAAGCCATTTCGACGTCATATGAAAAATTGTACATCATAAGAAATTAATGTGATTAGATTAGAAAAATGTGCCCTGTACGATAGTCGGATAGCAAACATACTGTTGTTAATTACCAAGTAGAAAATTCATATTCAATCATATGCTGTCGTAACTTTCACATATTCAAATCCTCGCGAATATATCGTCTAAAGAAGATTGGTTTGGTTTAGTATTGTTTAACGTCCTATCAACAGCTAATGCCATTTAACGACGGCCTCCCCTGTGTGCAAAATGCATGCTTGTAGTGTATGTGTGTGTGTTTTGGGAGGCTGCGATATGTTCGTGTTTGTCTCCTTGTGATAGCGCGAAACTGATGCCGACTTTA
>JAUMHH010065769.1:2661-14001 GCA_032359455.1 Chlamys rubida
GGTATACGACTACAGAAATACAGCCATGGTGGTATACGACTACAGAAATACAGCCATGGTGGTATACGACTACAGAAATACAGCCATGGTGGTATACGACTACAGAAGTACAAAGTAAAAGCGTGAACAGATGAGGTACTTACAGGGAGATGCAGCAGGGTGTGGATGGTATGCCCCGCCTTTCCTCGTCTCAGGTCACAAAATGCCACAAAAGATTCTTCAGACTTGAATTTGTCCTCTAGCAATCTAGAAAGGGGACGTGAAAAAAGTGTAAGATTTAATGTCGCTGCCCGCTACAAGTGAGCGCAGTCCTGTTATGTTCCAGTTGATCAGCTTCACATTTTATCACATTATTGTCAGATAATTTACTGACAATTAAATACTAGGGTAAACAAGTGCATATACCCGCCTATAGATATACACTTCAGTTGTATAACTTACATTCTCTGTCTACAGATATAAATAATATTTCAGTTGTAAGCCTTCTAGTATTCTCCAGTATATATCCCTTAACGCACATTAAAAGCCAATAACCAAAACACATTACCTCACCTATCTGAGAGCTTTTGGAGTTTTACCACAGTAGAAAGTTCATGGTTTATTTTATTTGACACGAACACTTTTAATAGACAATTTTTTTATTTACAATGATGTATCAGTTCACTGAGCACAAACTATTTCATCAGTAACCCTAGCTGAATGTCCATTGAAAGATATACCCATCAGCCACGTTTCCAATTATGATCAGTCCTTATGTAGTCGAGTACGAAACAGTTCTAAAAAAGGAACCAGGACTGTCAGTGTTATGTGTGACCTATTTATAATGGTTTGTATTAATTTCCCTTTTTCGGCTGTATCATGTGGGTTTTTTTATCAGGCAGTCCTGTCCTTTGACCTCCAAAATACGTCGGTTTGTTCTTTAGCCCTGCCAATGCATTATTCTGGTAAGGTATACTCTTCAGGCAGAAAGGATGGTTCATTTAGTCGTGCACTTTGGGCATATCATGTGCACGACAAGGGAACAGTGTTAGTCCCCTTGTACAGATATTCACCTGATAGACAGATGAGATAAGGATACGTTGTTTATTAACTGGTAAATGAAAAGATACCTTTGCACCTTTAGTTCAAATTTTAGATAAATCAACCTATTTTTTCAATGCGGGCATGATGAATGAATTTTACAGTAGAGTACATCTTATAGTGTAACCGACACATATTGCTATACTGTTGATGTCATGTCCTCATCTTAATTTCATTTAAATTTATTCTACAAATATCTTGCTCAATCAAAAAAGAAATTTCTCAAATCGGTGGTATGTGTAAAAAATGTGTTGACATTTTCTTTTAAAACCAAATAGAAAACAAATAATTTTAATTCCATAACTAGGTCACATCAATCTCTGTAAAAGTGCATTCCGTTCTGAACTCCACTTTTACATTAGGACAGTAATGGTCGTTATGAAGTCCATCCATGTGGAAGTGAACGATACCTTATGTGTAGAGCACTACAAACACAACACCAACAGCTATCACCTGTCTTCTAGGAGGATTTACAAAATGCAGAATATAAACCCAACAAAACTGTTGTCATAATAATAAGTTACCTTACTTAGAACTTCAGTAATGACTGTTTAAATGGAGGCTTCATTTACACTGGAAAACACTAAAAGTATCACCAGAAAGACATACTAACACTCCCTACCAGTACCAAAAACTGTAGGGACAGTTCTTTTAAAAGTGTTTTTAACAAAGGGGCAAAACTCCAAATAAGGGGAGGTAATTAATGTGTTCTGTGAACCAGGTTCCTTTCAAATCACTGCTGTACTTTAAGGAGTAGTGCAAACATAATTTTTAATGAAGGGGAATAACTCCATAAATTGAGAAAAAAAAGACAAATGACCTTAAAACTTTGAATGATAAGGCCCGTCAAGGCAGACATACCTGTGAAGTTTCACAAAAATCTGTCAAGAAATACCACTGCTAGGGAGATGACGAAGAGTTGGTGAAATAGTATTTTTAGTAACAAGGTCCTTGCCTTTTGACAGATGGTACCCATATTCAAACTTGTCCAATTAATCAATCAATCAATTTCTTTTTTTCCTCCAATCAGAGAATACAAAGAATATTCAGAACATATACATTTTATATACAATGTTCTACTTTCCGCATGTCCAAAGCGAACATATTTGTGATATTCCATATAAATCTATTAAGAAATACAGCCACTGCTGTGATGACGAGGAGTGTTGTGGTGAAATTTTGTTTTTAATACACACACAGCGACCTTGACCTTTAACCAACCTGGAATGTGATGAACTTCTAGAATAAAAGACAGAGAGATGGGCAAATATATAATATATACAATTTCCCATAGTGGGGACATAACAGAATCTTGTTATTTTTACTGTGATTTATATATTGAATTCTATCACTACTTAGTCCCCACCATATCCTCTAAGGTAGATCAAGTTTAAGTAGAGGACATCTAACACCATTATTTAGATATTTCTCATGGTGACTGTCTGAGGATGGCGGGACAGAGAATCGGAAGACGGATTGGTATCAGAAGGGAGGTAATTCAAAGTCATACTTACTGTCGAGTATCTGCGTAGTTATCACAATATTCTTCGTAGTGATTCCATAGCTTGCTTGAGAGCAGGTTACCTGAAACAGGTATGCAGATGATCTAATAGCCAGGTACAGTGAACATGTAATACAGGTTTCTACATCGTTAGGTCAGGTAAGGCCTGCTAACACATCACCCAGCTAAACCAACCCTTATTACATGTTTACAGAATACCTATAAATATGGAGCTAATAAATTCAAATTCACATCACAGGCAGGAACAGAAACACAGCAGGAATAAATTAGAGTATAAATATGTGTGTGAATCACAACAGTAAAATTTACTTATGGCCTTTCTACACTTCGGCATCTCGTTCAGCTGGGGTGATCGAGGGTTATCTCGATAATCACTGTTTCTTAAGTCTCCCATTGGAGATGAATTTTTGGCCGAATTTGAGAATGACAAAATATTCTATTTTAGTCTTGTGTTTGTCTAAACTATAGAGATTCCTAAATTGATTCATTCCTCCCCAAAGTAATGGGCATACCCCTCTATTTATACCACATACAGAAGTACCAGAGGGCTCAATTCTTTCATAGAAGCGAGTCAAGTCATCGCAAAATTACAGAAACAATTCCTTTAACACTGCAAAGATATCTTCTTAACATAAAACAAGATATTAATTACACAAACAGCAAAAAAGTTGATGCGGAAATGACTTCACTATTTAATAAACAAAAACCCACCAATAAACATGGATTTGACATGAAACCATGTCCCTGTTTTACATTTGAGCATATACAATGAGGAAATAGCTATACTTCCTAGTCTCCTGATCCAGTGGAGCAGGCTTTCTGTTCCTGAAGTACCCTCCATCGCCAGCATTGCATGTACAACTACTATCAGACAACTACATGGTATGTGTCAGGTAGCTAACGAGATTCTGACTCCCAGGTAAACAAATGGGTGAACTGCTTTGTTAAATAATTCAGATTTGTTTTTGGGTCATATGACTTGATGATGCTACATCAACCTTTATGACAATGACACATGCTATTGTTATAAAAAGCTACATTCCAACCCACCAATCATAAACATATTGCAAAAAGTTGACAAATTTGAACTTTAACAAAACCCCAGCCGATTGTGCACATGTCATCAGTCCGCGGGGTGTTTACACTAACTGTACCTGAAGGTTACAATAACATTGTATCTTTGTTACGTCCGTATTCCCATATTAACCCAATGTAGATATCAATATTCCAAATCTAAATCAAAGAAATATTTCTATATCTTGCATTAAAAAGAAATTTTATTTAGCAAAACTTTTTTGTGGTGAATATCCATTAATACCAAACAACAAACTCCTTTCCTAGACCCAGGTTAAAAAAAACCATTTCTACATTTCAAATTTTGCTTGAACGAATTAATCATAATGTTTTCAATCCTCAGAGATATATCTTGTAAACTGTTCTGAAAACAATCTTTATTCTGTGAAGTATTGAAAGGAATCCCCCTCAAAAATGTAAATAATACAAAACATCTTATTTATAAACAAATAACGAAGTGATTTAAAGCCACTTCGAGCACCCGAAAGTCAAACAGTCTAGGCCTGTACGTGCTAATATAATGACAAATTTTGCAGGCCCTTCGATAATTCATATTTACTCTTTCCAGTAGCCTTACTTTTTCAAACTGATTCTATTCTAAGTACCTTATTTCAGCAATACTCTTTTCTCATCAAATTAATTATTCATGACATTTAGAGTTCAGATTTATTCATCAGAATCATTTTCAGTATATCAGGACACATGAAAGATATCCTATAACTTAAAGTGATTGTCGCTTTAAGCAATACAATATTTCCAACACTTATAATATGCAGAGCAAATTTTTATCCCCTGGATGTTTTATGGGTGTGTTTAACCTATAAACTAGGAATTTATTCCGGTGACTTTTGAAATATGTATCAGAACTGATAAACAAAACGCTGTTACCAATTCACAAGACTGGTGAAGGGTCTCAATACGTCACTTACAGACAGACTCCAGAAGTCCCTGGTCTTACAGACGGACACCAGAAGTCCCTGGTCTTACAGAAGGACACCAGAAGTCCCTGGTCTTACAGATGGACACCAGAAATCCCTGGTCTTACAGACGGACACCAGAAGTCCTGGTGAGGTTAGCATTAATCAATGCTTGAGGTGAAAGGTCAAAGTCCATTCATAAGATCACTTTTCCTATCTGTATTGATCTTATAGCATTTACCAGGCGTTAACAGGGTTTAAATGACCTGGAAAATCTACAAGAACTTTAAATTGTCACTTTATTTATATCTTAATTGTAAGAGACCTGTTTTACCTAACATCCAACACCTGTGTTTGGTCACCTTAGTCCTTGCTGTCGTTAAAGGTGGCGAGATCAAAGCTGGTCATGGTGGCTTTGTTACGTCGAGGACATTACAGGTCATAGATAACCAAACACAGAGCCGTTACACAGCGCCCTCTATAGGGGCCTCACATCCATAACATTTAAGTTGATGCCATGACCTTACAAAAGGTCAACTTAACGTCCAACTTATTTCACCTGACCCCATCAAACCACCTTTGAACTATCTGATCTCATTGAACTAAATCTCTTAATTAGACTTTAATCATACAGGTGGAAACTGTACTCCAGGTTAATGAGCTGGAGTTATATATAGAGGTGTCCCATTTTACAAGGTAACTCGGACTAGACCTTAACCCATTCACCCCTAAAGTCACATTTGAACCATACCAAATCAAAGAATAGTCAAGTCCAGTTTAAACATGTAGGGGTGATTGAGTTAAACATTGGTGTCTAACTCCGACTAAATGGTAGCTTACAAACCAATACAACCTCCAAGGAACACAGTAATACAAAATTATAGCATCAGATCAAACATAGAGGCTGTCAGACTTTCAGTAAAGCGTCTATATAAGTTCATACCCCTATACAACCAGATGTTACAATAAATTTATAAAACTGATATTGGTCATGGGTGTATGACCTCATGTTGTCAGAAATGACAACATAATTATATGAAATGTTGGTTTATTACAAAAACTGGCCTTTTTTCTGTGGGCATTGAACGTAACCTTTGCAGAGATCACCGTCATTTTAACCTACATATCAAAAGTGTGATGCTATCATCAGTTTTATTACTAAAATTAGCCATGTTTTTCTTCATTTTAAGATGTTTCACCCGGTGGAAATAATATATACAATTTTTCGGTATCTGTAATTCCTATCTGGGATATTTGGGCTGACATGATCCAGGTTTTCCACTGGGTATACCTGTTAACCCCAGAGCACAATTATAGCCAAGAGTACTGGGATAATACAATCTTAACCACAAACCCAGAACTGTGATATTACCATCACAGCAACACCTTGTGTCATGATTATCATCTTTTTCCTTTTTTATTACATTTTTTGTAATTGTTATTTATTATTTGTTTTCTGAGCTGAAAATTCCTTTGATTTGTATAGCAAATATATTTCAACCCAGAGTGGAGATGGTTTGCCATTCAAGGCCTTCTTATAACATGTTACTCTGTCACCTTTATTTTTCAATGAGTATAAAGTGTCTGACAAATTCTGAAAAGTCCAAAAAGTACTTAGAAGGACCCATATTTGACAAAAAAGTAGTAAAAAGTACTGTAGTTTAAGCAGTTCTATGCATGAATAACTTAAACTAATTTCACTAAGAAGCAAGAGGAAGGTTAAGAAATACTGCTTCTTTCAATAGTAAAACAAGGCATCACAAGTGATACAAATCCCCTCGCATTCACACATTGTGACATATGTAAGAGGAAATGAAGTCGCTAGAGTGATGACAAAGTTTTTTTCTGAAAATAGTAACAGTGACCTTGACCTCCAACATAGAAACATGAAATGCGGACTTGTTCAAGGCATTGTCATACTTAACACTTGTATGAAGTTTCATGAAATTCTGTTGAGGAATGGCTAGAGCGATGACAAAGAGTGTAACATACGTACATTCGTATTTACGTACAGGCGGAATCCTAAATCCCCTCGAACTTTCGTTGCGAGGGGATAATAAATATCTGAGAGACAGGCAAGTTACTGTC
The DNA here is from genome assembly GCA_032359455.1 of Chlamys rubida. Taxonomy (NCBI): domain Eukaryota; kingdom Metazoa; phylum Mollusca; class Bivalvia; order Pectinida; family Pectinidae; genus Chlamys; species Chlamys rubida. The sequence continues at coordinate 9,343 of JAUMHH010065769.1, forward strand.
ATAGTTTGACAAATTTATATAAATAGTTATGGTGACCTTAACCTTGACCTTGAAACTCTGAAATACAAACTTTATTGAAGTCTTCCCATACTTATAAATATTGAGTATATGAAGTGTGATCAAAATCTTTTTAGAAATAAATTTGGTAAGATTGATATCATTGAATCGGTTGACAAATTTTTCATAAATAGAAACAGTGATTTGGCCTTGACCTTAAAACCCTGAGATACGGTCTCATTCCAGGTATTCTCATAAAAGTTTGATTAAAACCTGTTTAGAAATGAAGTTGCTATAGTGAAAACATTATCAGAACAGGAATGGATGTGCCTCCCCTCTCCGAATTTCCATAAAATTGCAGTCATAAATTATGGGTGAAAAATAAAGAGTCTCCCCCCATAGTACAAGTATAGAGGTGTGTTCCATAAAATGTGAAATATAAAATTTCAAACAATTTATCAGGCGTTCAATAATTGGTTTTATTAAAGCCTAAGTGACACATTACAATAAAAGTTTTACCCCAGTCACTTTTTCTTTCAAAAGTAATATGTCACTTGTACTTTTTTTGTAATCTCCCACAAAAAGGATGTACTTAATACGTTATCCCTCATTGGTCTATAACTAGATTTATGTGCCTACTTACCTATTTGAGTTCCACAAGGATCCCACGACTTGAGCGTATCTTCCAACTGAAAGTAACAAAAACAATCATAAAGAAACCTCTCAGATGTACAGCTGACCTAGAACACCAATAGGATTACAAGTGTCCCAGTGACCTGGACTGTAAGAACAGCATACACGTTTTGTTATCAAACAGGTTTAGAGAGTATTCAAGTGACAAAAACTATCCAACAAGTAGAAAAGAAATACTTTAGATCGAAAGATAAATAAATCTCTATTTATAGTAACAGATCGCCGTGTTTAATTGGAAATAGGGTGGTTAATACTGGCAAGCTTGTGTATTGACATTGATACGTTAATGGTGCATGGGTGTATTGTTATAAATAATATCCCTCAATCCCCTGTCTGACCACTGGACATCTTGACTAAGGCTTTAACTCCTAATGGTTTTCATTCAGCTTTAAGTTTCTGGTCAAAACAAAGGTGTCTAAAAATAGCTATGAATGAAGTGTATAACAAACCCAAAATCAGGTCATTTTCTTATTATAAGCAACTTGATATGAGAATTTGAATTCTCAAAAAGAGGAGTAACATGTTTGATTAAACCTTCATATGGTTAATGAATATTCCAAAGCATTTCATAATCAGTCTCCATACAAAAATATGGAACAGTCATCAAAGTTTACACAGCCTACTCTCAGAAGCAAACCTCTGTATCACACCCTAGCTCAGGCTTATGTCAGTGTGTACAGAACATTATTAACCTGTGACTACAGTAGCACGGATTTCACAATTTCCTGCTATGAAAGCAGCACGCTTTACTGTCACCCAGGAATCACACATCCGCTCCCTAGATTTCCGGGTCTGATCAAACATTAACGCCTACTAAGTAGTCAAATGGCTCAAATCTAGTGAGAAACCATGAGCAACATTTAATATTTTAGTCTCTGTCAGCTTCCAGAAAAAAACGGATCAACATAAGACTGACACACATAGTTTGAGTTTGTTACTGAGTACGTTATTTATGTTTACTGGTATAGATAAGGTCTTTACAGTAACACAATTTAACTGATGCCGCAAAAGATATTTCTGAATATTTACATTTGAACAGACTTGGAATGCAGTTAATTGACCAGAGTGCCATTCATTTTGCAGGTATTTTCCCCCATCAAAGGTAATTTCATTTTATTCTGATAGTTTAATTTCAAAATTCAAATAAGGTGTCACCTAACCTGAATAACTGAAATATGTCTGAGACAGAATTTCTATGTTTGATGTTCTTACTACTGGTGCATGTAAAATATATTCTTTTCTGAATTTTCTTACAAAATTTTTTGAGATATAAAATTTGTATACTGTATTTATGATAGATGTATGATTTGACCACTTACGCTAGACATCACTTCATATTTAATTTGGGACGATACTTTGATCTGTACGTCGAAATGCACAATCACGCTCCAACGAGAACATTTCTATGTCAAAGCATTTAAAAGTACACAGTGTCATTACAGATGTGTTTTGTTATTCACAATAAAATATTTTAAATAATTGCCCATAAAACTATGTTTTGAAGCATTATATATAATTCATTAATGAGATGAGATAAAACATTCTGGGTGGGGAACAACTCCTGCATGACCCAATCAGTACCTATTAATACACCTTGTGCATGTTTTCAGTCACGAATGAATTCATGATATTTAATTATTTTACTTTAATATATAATTTCAAATTTTGATATTTATTTGATATGTACTGTAAATGAGGCAGAACTACTTTATTTACATAAAATTCCCATTATGAAGCAGCACTGCAGTAGAAACACCCCACAACAAATCAATCTTTTTCATCAATGACAAAACAGAACTATTTTTGGGTGGTTTATTTCACACCTATACTAACCCTTCACCTAACATGTGTATAGTCATCTTGTCACTCTCCCCCTCTTATTGGTCATTGTCGACTTTAACATTTGACTTAGATCTATAAATGATCACATACAGCTATACATATACTGTATCAATAGTAGCCACAATTATCCACAAGAGTACCACAAATGGTACATAATGCACCTGCAGACATAACATTTATCAAATATTTTACATATCTACTATATAACAGTAATGGAAGTTAAGATTGTATCTTATGTGCAAACAGTTGTAAACTTTGGTCTGGAAAGTGTTGACAGGCCAATTTTCCCATCATCATGTACAGATTCTGTAGCTGTGACCTTGACCTTGAACATATGACCCTGACCTTCAGCCTGCCTCTAGAGATAGATTTCAGGAACAATTATAATGGGTGAAGTGCCAGGTAATTCAGCTACAAACTTTAATCAGGAATGCGTGGAAAAGACAATTCTTTCCATCATGCTTATAGGGCATCTGAAGAAATTTCCAAATAGAAATAGTTTCACACAAATTTAGTGCAGTGAATAAAAGCTGTGTTAACTCGGAAACTGATCTGAAATAATATTTCAGTACAATATTATTCACCGACAATCAATAGATGATCACAACAAACCCCAGAACCTTGCTCTATTCCGTCTTTGCGCAATGGAGAGTTATCTTCTCTTGTGAGAGTTACGTTATCAATTTTTGAGAAAACAACGCAATTTTCTCACACAAACCAATGACGACGTAACAATCAATACCTGCTCACAAGAGCAGATAACTCTGTAATACGCAAAGACGGAATACCTCCTGTAGTAAAACGTTTAACAACACCTGTTGATGACAGTCCATTACATCAACCATTAGCCAGTTTAAGTTCAGCATCCTAACCGTAATGTAAAATTTGTAGAAATGTGACACAAATTGGTCTAGTACTCTATTAAGATTGTGTTGCTCAAGATTTACTTTTGTAGAATAAATTCACCAAGGAATCATTTGTCCAATCATATTCTTACCTACAATCGGATTAAAGGGTAAATTGCATGATGGCCGATTTTGACATAACTTTGAATAGAAAGTCACAGAGGGAACAAGGTGGATTGTGCAACACCACGGACTTTATCAGTAGATTTGTTACCAGATGATCAGAAACATGACACCCTCCAGGGGTCCGGCTGATGACAGATCCTCTCCGATACCTCAAACGGTCATATCAGCGACCACGCCCGACCTTGACAGCTACTGATCAGAGCTACAGGATAAGATCAGGGGTCGCTCACTAAACAGTTAGCACCTCTACAACAGGGAGATTGTTCTGATAACCCTGGAATCACACCAACACTCTAAACCTACCACTTCCTCCCAACAAAAGCTTACCCATTGACTACTGGAGGTATGTGTCTCTATCTGATAGGTAACAATAATGTGCAATTTCTATTTCACCTCGAAAAAAAAAAAAAAATCTCCTGACAAGTTCAACTTTCGGTCAAACAATAGTTGAAATATTAGTCATTGTTTTACATTTGGTAGAGACAAGGATAAAGGTCCTGAGTTCATCCCCGTTGTTAACCAGTGTGATTCACACATTGTAGCATTTCCTGTCAACACCACATACCAATCATAACTGATAAATTCCTGACTTTTTTACCTAAGCCTTATCATCTAAGCACACGTAGACTGTATTAGCTAACACTGAATTTTTGTGAATATTTATTTTCTCAATTGGTCTATATAAAACATATTGTTGAGGATTTTAATTCATAACAGGAACAACAACCAGTAATAATGTTCCATTTTAAGTTTCATCTGAATGAATGTTGGACAGATGTTTATTTTCACAAATGTCTGTCCTTTTGAATTAACATGAAAAAAATATATTTTGAGATTAGAGTGATTTTCAGTTATTTAGAGGTGTGGACTCAAAATCCATGAGATTTACAGTCGGGTTATGAATTTAAAGTTTAGCTCCATTGTCAAGATTCTATCTTAATTTAAATGTATTTTAATTTCAAGATTTAAACCTTGTGTAAAAAAAGAAACATCTTTATAAACTAAAAGAATCCTATCACAGAAACAGACTTGGGTAATGAAGTCAAAGTCAGAGACCAATACAGGTAAGTTGTTAGTTCACCCAAATCTTCACGTG
>JAUMHH010065880.1:0-22967 GCA_032359455.1 Chlamys rubida
CCGGACGGACGGACGACGGACCACGGACGCAGGGTGATTTGAATAGCCCACCATCAGATGATGGTTGGCTAAAAAACATGTGAATTTCACGTGAAAATTTTGATGTGAAATTCATGTGAAAAATTCATGTAAAATTCGCGTGAATTTCATGTGAATTTCACGTGAGTTTCACGTGAGTTTCATGTAAAATGAGATTCACGTGAAATTCACGTGAAATTCACGTGAACAAAATTTGCCTGTGTATCATGCTCTAGTTTTGTGGCCGTATCGCCTAAAGTACAGCCTTTAGTTTGCGAAGATTTAGCTTCTTTTGTACCTTGCGTTATTTTACCCTTTAAAACGTGGATTTGTATTTCATTTCATTCGTGAATTTGTACGTCATATACTACCTAGAGATGTAGTATCTTTATTACACTGTGTTGGTTTACAGCCTATCACATATACAGGTGCATTTAATCCTAATGAAAAGTCGTAATTCAAACGGAATACAAATGAAGTCATATAAACAAACTATTTTCGTCATTTAAAAAAACCCACAGGAGTGTAAGTTTCCTTGTCGTTAAAATTAAAACAACAACATAATTACGCTATAACATCGACAAATTATGTTATACTCATAACCTGGTTTTATGTCGATCTCGAGATTGAGATAAGTATCTCAGAAAACATTAAAATAACATAAACCAAGGATTGTAATCCTAAACTACAGAAAAGAAAACTCGACCAAATCTGCATTAATCAGTCTGTTTGTAATAACATAGAAAAATTTTTTCAGGAAAATAAACTACTTAAAAAAACGAAAAAATAATAATAGCTGACTATCCGGAATATGAAACCCCAATCAATACTAGTGCTGCGCCCTATCGACGAATTATCTCCCTTATTTCAGCGTATTATATTATGTTTCCTAGAGAGCTGATATTATGGCCTCCGTCGATATCCCGCACATTTTCATCTAATTCGTCCGGTATTTTCAATGATCTATCATTATTTGTCAAAGATAATGGAGCCCATAAAGTGCATATCGTATAAGTCCTTCCTGGCACTGACGGCTGAGCGTACAATAGGATATTTGATAAGGCATTGCACACATGTAATAAGATAGTTCAGACAGCCAATGACGGATATAAACTTTCATTGATGGATTCATATCGAACAGTGTTTTGCATGTTCTATAAATGACACGGTTAAGTTTTTCTTAACACCGGCAAATATGTGTCGTCAATTTTCCTTGAAGGTTTTACATAAAGCCAATTTAGCAACAAAACATTTATTTTCAGAAATTTTCATTCGAATTTCAAAGATGATTTAGGACAAATATAACGAAAATAATATGCCTGTGTGTTTGATTTATAAACAGGTCCGTCTTTAATCTATGCTAATTCATATGACGAGTTTCACAATTGCTTTCACACCTGATATTAAATGTTGACGATGTACGCTGTACTGTTGTTGTAATGATAGCGTTTGATTGAGCCGATACGGAAAGAGCATCACCCTTTGCAATTTTGTCACAGTAATACGTCCAACCCCCCCACACCCGAAAAAGAAATCACGCAGGTAAAAGAACCATAATATTCTTTATTGTCAACATATTAACGAGAATTTACAGTGAATGAGTTGTCCTCGATAGGATCTACTAGTAAATGCTAGTGAAGAAATAAGCGTTATGTTGTTGTTTGACATACAACTCTCGAATTGATCAGCCGGTATATTGTAGTTGTATATTATACTCTAATAAATTAATGCGCTAGAATTGGAGCCGATCTCACGTGATAACTTGGACAAGGGCCATGCAAATAGAGCACTCGATGTACTGAGCGACACAGGGTGGTGTAACAACATTAGTATATCTCTGATATATTAAGATAAAATAATCAAAAGATCAGCAGAAAAAGACGCATATTGTAGCACAACACGGCTTATCCATGTCAAATTCAGCATGGCTCGCATGGACTTTCAGAACATTCTGGTTTCATGGTATTTTTAACACAAAACGTGCAAAATAAACAAACAAAATACATTGTACAAGTATTACAAGTTTTATTTAGAATCACGTCAACGAAAATCAATAAACAATTATATTCATCATGATAACTCGGATACCGTCATCAAAGATAGTATCAGACATATCGCATACACACTCACTTCGCACTTCTGTCTCCCTCTCGCGCACCGTTGTGTATTGACGTTCGAGAACACACGGCAAACAATACCAGGATAACACGTCGCAATAACATAAACAATCATTTATGTACATGAAATGCGAAATTATCACAGACAATAAATACCACTTTCAAGACGATAAGCATTGTTGACGGAAGGATTACTATAGCGTTCAGTATTGTTATTACGAGTTATTGGAAACAAGCATCAATGATATTCCCGTTTACTACACATCGGAATACTCAATCAAGGAGGTGATAGACTATCAAATTCCGCTCTGACCATTTTATATGATTTAAATGTGTAAACGTTTACCTTGAGACAATCGTTCTAAATCAGAATGTTATAAGCTTATGCATTATCCATTTAATGCATTGCCTATTTATGTAATGTTGTTCGTTGTTACAGTGTAAGTCAGGATGACTGAAGGCAATATGAACAATGTCATAGATATCAAAACATTTCAAAATAGAACTGTGACGTCACACAGAAGATTAAAATCACGATGGTGATATTGAAGTATTGCCAATGGTCGTTGTTAATTGACAAAATGGTTCTTTAATTTGGTTCCATATCATGGGGGACTGGTTTGTTTGTGTGTGTTGTACGTCATCGAAACAGCTTGTTTGTGTGTGTTGTACGTCATCGAAACAGCTTGTGTGTGTGGGTTGTACGTCATCGAAACAGCTTGTTTGTGTGTGTTGTACGTCATCGAAACAGCTAAGTTCGTGTGGAGGACATGCAATTGATAAAACTCATCTGACAGTTTTCGTTTTAGCAAGTTTGACCGTTTCAGTTATAATAAATCTTATATAAATTCTCTATCCAATACAATTACGATTTGTTCGTATGCTTTAAGCGTTAACATATAATCATCCCCCACTCCCCTAACAGCTACCTACTTTAAGTGGTTGGAACATCAATTGATATCAATCTCACTGTATGATGTTCATAATTCTGAACACGGTTTATAATTCGGCTTTAGGTTCTTCTTTCTCAACAAAAATATCATTTTCAGTAAAGAACAAAAAGTCTGTCGGTATTGTACAATGTATTACAAAGTATATTAAAACAGCACGTGCTGGTAATGTGTCAGTTTGCGAGTTCAGGCCATGTCCCGTTTATCACTTCAAGTTTAATTCATTTATCAAACGTTATATTTCGACTGTTAACAATAATGATTTTCTATATTATAGAGTTTAAAGGTTTAATATTTCACTTTACATCGTCATAAATTGAAAAAGCTGGAAAAAATTAAAATAACACAGCTTAAAAGTAATTTGTATACTACTGTACACTTGTAGTATCATTGAAAATATGGGACATTGACTGTTAAGACTTAACACAAGTTGTGAATAACAAAATCAAACAAAAGTGTTTCTTACTCATTCATGAAAAGACTTCTGAGAGGTCCTCAAGAGTTTGACGTCAAGAATAAGGTGTGATAATCTAATTTGACAGCAAAACATATACTAGAATTATTGTACAGTAAAAACAGTTACAAAAACAAAACACCATAAATATTTAAAATACTTCTATTGTGATAAAATATCGCACCTGAGAATGTCAACATGCATTTTGTATTACTACAGAGTACTTACACCATCTCAACATTATATTAATGTAATGCGGTATAATCTCATCTCGTGTGGTAAATACAGGAAATTAGCAGGATCTATTACCCCTTCCGTCACCTGGACAGATATATAATGCTCACCAACACCAGACAAACCTCAAACTTCTCTCATACACACAAAAACCACGATTGATGCATTGTCTGCAAGTCAAACAAACAATAATAATACGCTCTCTCACTCTTAAATGTTCAATTCAATCTTTGCTCCAATTCATCAACAATCTTCTCAGCAGCGTCCGGAATTCTCGTTCCTATGACAACATGAAGTGAACAAAGTTAATGTTCCACCCTCAGACGTAAATAATGTCATCTAGATCCAGTAACTCATTTAGCAATATCTCCATACCAACAATGAAGAATCTGTTACATTACCTCGCTACGCCGGCAGATGATACAAATCATTTGAATAATGTTAGAAATGAGTAATATCACTCTAACAGGCAACAATGGTTCTGCATGGAAAATCCAGTGGAAAGGCAATTTAGCATGCATTAAACAAATGAATGCACAATGAAGATTGATGATGCAAATTAAGAAACTGGAGGTTTGACATATATATACGTGAGATAAACGTTATGTGCTGAATATGTATAATTCATGTAAAGAATAAAAACTTTTGTTGCTGAAGCAAATGATCGATGGGTGGAAATTCAAAACAATTTAAGCAATATATTTCAGAATTATGTTACGAGTATTGATCTTGGTTTTTGACACAAAGACTAAAACATACCTGGGCCAAATATTTGAGAGACACCGGCCTCGTACAGGAAGTCATAATCCTGCGGAGGAATTACTCCGCCAGCAATTACTAAAATATCTCTGCAATACAAACAAATAATGTATGAGACAAAGGCCAACGCTTATAAGTTACAGTGTGACAGTGATTGTTTTCAAACTGTAGATTGTGAGGACGACGCTTCCTTACTATTCAAATTCTACACTTTTGAAAAGGTATGACTACATTTTTGTCACAAATGAGATGAACTGTTACCCAAATAACCGACTATAATACATGTTTTGTACGAAAAAAAAGAATGGTTCGAGTTTCTTAAAATAACCTCAATTGTGACGTCAATTACAATCGGATCAGAACTTGATGTCACATTCACAGGGAAACATGTCAAGCCATTAGCCCAGTGAGTGGTTATCTACGGTGTGTAACAAGTGTCAAGCCATTAGCCCAGTAAGTGGTTATCTACGGTGTGTAACATGTGTCAAGCCGTTAACCCAGTAAGTGGTTATCTACGGTGTGTAACATGTGTCAAGCCGTTAACCCAGTAAATGGTTATCCACGGTGTGTAACGTGTGTCAAGCCAATAACCCAGTTAGTGATAATCTACGGTGTGTAACGTGTGTCAAGTCAATAACCCAGTTAGTGATAATCTACGGTGTGTAACGTGTGTCAAGCCAATAACCCAGTTAGTGATAATCTACGGTGTGTAACGTGTGTCAAGCCAATAACCCAGTAAGTGATAATCTACGGTGTGTAACATGTGTCAAGCCATTAACCCAGTAAGTGATAATCTACGGTGTGTAACATGTGACAAGACATTAACCCAGTAAGTGATTATCTACGGTGTGTAACATGTGACAAGACATTAACCCAGTTAGTGATAATCTACGGTGTGTAACATGTGACAAGCCATTAGCCCAGTAAGTGGTTATCTATGGTGTGTAACATGTGTCAAGCCAAAAGAAGAAGGATCTTTAATGTTTTCCTCTATTTCCCCGAATGGGCCCCACCCATATGCCCCAAAGAAGGGGGTCCACACACCTCAGTTTATACAAAATTGATTCTTTTGTCCCTAAGCATGCTTCAGACTGCATTTGGTTTATATCCCTTCACTTGTATAGTAGGAGAAAATATTTCCTCTATTTCCCCTATTGGGCCCCGTCCCTCTACCCCTAGAGGGGGCACACCTTCCGTTTATACAAACTTGAAGCTCCTTTGTCTAAAGATGCTCTAGAACAAAATTGGTCAAAATCATTCTATTGGTTGAGAAGAAGAAGATTTTAAAGATTTACCTATTTTACCCCTATTTGGCCCGGTCCCTCTGTCCCCAGGGGGACAATATCCACCGTTTATACAAAACTGAGAACCCTTCGGCCAATGATGCTCCAGACCAAATTTAGTCAAAATCATCTGAGCCGTTGAGGACTAGTACATGTAGCGTTTTAAAGGAAAAAGTTGACGGACGACGGACGCTGCGCCATGGCATAAGCTCACTTGGCCCTTCGGGCCAGGTGAGCTAACAAGTATGAATCCGCCGACCCTTTTTTCACTGCGTATACGCTAATTTATACGCAGTCAGAGTTTACTAAGCTGAATAAGGGAGACATGTAAATATTTCAAAATAATCATAGTATTGACTGGAAATTCGTTACAGTTGTTTGAACGTTATAGCTTTAAAGTAGCTGTTATGATAATTGATTTGCCTTATGAGGATAACAAGGATAACAGTTAGGTTTGTAAATGTAATTGCTATAGACGGTACTGAGGCAAATAATTCCACCATTACATGTCTGAGAATCGAAAGTGGATACGAACAACTACATCGGAGCAGCCAGGGAAAGAGGCTTATTATATAAGCATATCACTCCCGTCAACCTTTTCCACGATTAATTTTACAAGATAAAAAAAGACTCGTTGCTCGATATGTTAGAAGATTCGCACCGCTGGTGTACATAACATACACATATACTTGACCGTTAGGCCTTATGGTTGCGGCACATTTTTAACCTTTGAAATCACCCAGCGGACCGTTGCCATAACCAATTCAAGGAGTTGGGTTGATACATTGATTTATAAATTCATAGTTGAGGGTATGCGTCCTTTCAGCAGTGCCTGTGCTGTAGTTAAAATGCAAATACTTCACACATTTGATGAACAAGTTTGTTTCCCATACAATGAGATCGGGTGGTTTGATTTTATTAGGTTTCATTTACGAAAGGGACTCAATTTGTGTAAGGTATGCCGGCATATATGTATGTGTGCTTCAGAGAGTATGTTTGTGTATTTATCACCTTGGGATAGCGAAGATCTGATGCCGACTTTAAAATGCCATCTAAACATGCCCCCCACCTCTCCGAATAACTAAGGGACATTGTAGAACCTAAAAATTGATCTCCTGCCTCCAATTGCAACATTTGGGATATATATCTTTTCTTGTATCCCCAGCTTTCATATGACCGTAGCTATTGAACGTTAGACGCCCGTACAAATAAGGACAATGCAATGAAATACTACGACCAATGTGTGCTCTCATAGTTTACGAAGACGAATTGCTAGGCCTGGGGAATTATGCAGTCATTATAAATAATTATTCTTGAAGAGGTTCTCTTGCAGCATGTTAAAACAGCACTGCTTACAGTTCAACGTTAAAACGATGTAGTCTCTTACTACAAAATCCTATAGCAAACCTTTCGCTTTTTATTTTCCGAAAATACTGTCTGTTTTTTTCAACGTCTGTGTCGGCAGAGCGGAAATTTGTTTTCCATTCTTTGTCTGGTTCTGTATATGGTCGTATTTCGTGTTGTGTTATATAGATTAGAACAAGCACGGCTTGTTATAATAACATACTTTAGTAGTACATTACATTTCTGTCACGAACATCGGTAGAACATATATCAGGTATCTCAAAGGGAATATTTCGATCGATTGTAGTTCCGAATTAATCATTAGACTCTAACAAAAGTAACGCTTAATCACAGAGCGGTATTAAAAGGAGCAAGACTGCTAATCAAGTTAGACTTAAACTCAAATTCGTTATAATTTGGTAAAGTTAGTTATTGACCATCAGCACTCTTTCATGGAGTGACAGATCAACCTCAGGCAGAATCAAAATCCGCGGAGGAACATCAATTGTTTCAAATGATTAAAAGGAGCATTAAGTTGCTGTCTATTTTACATTGAAAAGACCCCACTAGATACCATATGACAGTACGGTGTAATGGAAGCTTTTCATAAAACTGGTATGTCGGGACATCTTCCCTAATACGTGGCATTTTTGTTTTCAAACAGAAACTTTTAAATGACCAAGTGGTAAATGGGTAAACCCCAAGGGGGTATACTTTCTGTCACACTTTTTGAAATAAAAATTACTTAGGAACATGATATACTATATTTGGCAGCCTACTGACGGATTTCTTTGTGTGTACTATTAGCGTATTATCAAAACACATGAATACTGTACAACTGTAGCTGTATCTTCAATAAACGTTAATACATACAATATAAAATTAATTTGAATTTTTCTAAATTGAAAACTGTGTGTTTGCATTTAGCCAGTTCCAAAAGTTCCCATTGTTCAACAAGCTCTTGCGTACCGATTCAGCTGCGACATGTTAACACCGTAGATAGGGGAAGCAGTGGTGTTACCATCAAGAAAGGGTAAGAGTTGAGCGGTACAAACGATATTTTGTAAACTGCAATGTTACCAATAATGCTTACACAATGAAGGTTGTCTAAGTTGTTTTTCCAATTTTGTATAGAGAACTATATCAACTAAAGGTTTTAAAGGTTCATGAGATATCCATTAGCACGTGTTTTATCAACGCTTGCATACAACCATGCACGCAAACATTTCCAAAATGGAGGCACGTCCTTAAATGACCTTAGCTGATAATATGACATAAAACCTAATAAAACCAAAACCCTTGACCAGACAAAATATCATTAATTATGTAAGAATTGCCCTTTGCGTAATTATGAAATGACCGGCTTTATGACTATATGGACTCGTTAGCCCATTGTCAGTGTAATGTGACCGGATGGAGTGTCGTGTTACCGTGTCTTGGTTATGACATTTCAGTAAGATGACACTTTGACCCCATCATCCGTGGACACGTCTTATGACCTAAGCTATCAATCGATCAGCAGTGATGCCTGATGCCGACATGTCTATCATCTGACAGTGCTTAACAGATGAAGGGAATTGACCGGGAAAGTACGTTTGACCGACGTGCTGTTCTCTCGCTATTTTATATGATACATATAGATTTTCATTTCCTTTGCATTAGTTCCCTATTATCGGATCATTATGTTACTTATTTCATAATATAAACTGGTCCCTGTTTGGAATATATATAACCAATATGACACGATACCTTCTTATATGCCACCACTGACACCAACTTTTCCTTACAATGTGTTCAGGAGCCACGCCGTGTAAGTCTGACCGCCACTGGTAAACGACAGACGTTGTGGTCAGTAGATCTATCTAACTGGTTTGCCCGTTTTAGAAACTACAATATGTATTATTTCCTGACAAAGCATAGGTTATTTTATCACAAATATAAAAACACTGTCGTCGATGCAAAAATTAAACCAGCATAACAACATTGCTATCATTTGGAACATTGCTGAAAAATCAATATTACAGGTCCATGCTAAGTGTCAAAGGGTTTAAGGCATTCCTTTCCAATTAGATAAAATGATTCATGAGAATGCGACGACATCACATTACCATTTAGAAGCACGACAAAAAAACAAAATGAATGTCCAAAACAAATCATAGAGATTTGTTTGTTTGGTAATGGTTTTCCCGTTCTCGCAATAGCTGAGGTTATATGAACACGGTGTGTGGGAGATGAACGTAAAACTCTCTCTCACACACACACAGGTGGTTGCACCTTTACAATTGGTAATAGATGCAGTATGCCAGAAATGAATTACACTGCATCATACAGCTGACCACTGTAACGTGTTATTTCAATGAAATGCGCACGATATGATCACCTGGGCCGTTTTCGTTTATCGCGGTCCAAACGGCTAAACCGGTTGGACCAGAGTTGTTCGTTTATGAAATAAGGTCGGACCTAGACATCTGATGCTGCTTTTTGGCAAGCATTGACAAAGCCTTACAATGCCTGCATAAACATTTGCAGGTCCACTAGTATTAATACGCCAAAAGTTAAATTTAAAAACAGACAAACCGTTTGTTACACATACACGAACAGGCCTCTGATCACATTTTACAAATAAGCCCTTTGCGGAAAATCATTTATTGCTAAACGTCAAGCACAGAGAAACAAGAGCCAGTTTTAATTACTTGTTCCTCGCGGTGTGAGGAAGAACCCATATGTTTCTCGCTTAGGCGAACGCTCAACCTCAATGCAAAAAGAGAGTTTGTTTTTGTCAAGTAGCACCTGCAGGCTCGGAACGAATAGGATTAGGAGACATTGAAGAAGCAAACATTGATTTGCTGCCCCCATTAGTGCATTAGGGATGTCTACATATTTCTGTTCACTTCCCTACTCTCTCTTTTCGGTAGTTGATCCTGGATATTGAAACTCATCCAAGCAAGCAATTCACTACTAATGATCTCCCTTATTAAACCTATGCAACACGACAACCTTATGAGTTCTATACTCTTGACCGTAATTAAACAAGACCTTAAAATAATTTCAGCTTTCAGCTTTGCATTCAGCTTTATATGAAAGTCGTCAAGGACTAGTATGCTCAGTGTCAGAATAACGAGACTGGGCGATATTTCAAAGTTAACACGTTCTGATGAGGCTTCCGCGTGGTGACGACACTTTAAACTAGGGACAAGAGCTACACCATCGTGGGCAGACCTTGTATGACCTTAGCTGTTAGTAGGACGTCAACCAAACTAAACTTTTAACAAACTAATGTGCAATACGTGTACAAAACATCGAATGTTTTAGCCTGATGGGATTCATTTAAATGCCCATTATGATTACGTAATTGTTTGATATTATGAGACAATTGAAAACAAACAGGTTCTAACTCTCCCAGGATCGGTTCGATCGTTCACTAAATTATCCTTATAATTACAAATGTTGACATGTGAATCCGCATAACAAAACTCAATTTCAAAGCGTCAATGTATAAGCCATCAAAACCAAGACGAACATTTTTATCAAAAAACACCAACCAAACGCCGTATGTTTAATGTTAAACTACCCATGTACAAAGTTAACCTACATTGAAACAGATCACGTGTTCTAACATAATCGTCTAGGCCAATCAGAGTCATGATGGCCATCTTGAATCCCTAACCTGGAAATTCGTTTGTACGACTTGTTAAATATACCCTTGTTTTTGCAGTTGCTAAAAACAAGGGAACGTTGTGATACCTCTAAGTTTAAACCAATCAGAGAACATGGTGGCCATATTTGTCTTCCGAGTCGGTGAAAACATTATCAGAGCAAAAATAAGTGCAAATTAATAAACGTTCATGTGAAATTTCAGGAGCATATTTCTGTGAAAAACGGATCAACAAGTTAACCGCGTAAGATAATGAAGCAGAAGAAAAAAGAATAAGAATAAGAAACGCGATACAAACAGTTGCGTGTAATGGATTTAAAAACATTAAATATCCCTTTTCACCAATTGTCACGTGTGGCTATTAGTGCATGCTTTTATGTTGCCGCCGGTTATACTATTTAATGGCTTTCAAACAGATCATTTACCTCTCAACCACACGATTGCCTTGTTTTAACACACGACTGCTTTCTGGATAGTTCGTCAGCTTACATCTGATTACCTCGTGTTAATAAGAATATTAACTGTCGAATCAGCTTAACTGACCCCAAACATGAAACTATTTACTCTGTAATAACGGATAGTGAGGTGTACTCTACCTTTCTAATAAAGCTTTATTATGTCGATGTACCGCATTTCTTGAAGTCTATTTTAGTTGTTCTTTTGCTCGGGAGTTACGTCATTGCATAACAGCTAATGTGAAGTTAGTAGAAAGCCGTTCCTCATGTTTTAAGTAAAGATCTAATAGAGCGGATAATGTAAAAGAGTTTAAATTGTCTTTCATCTTAAGTTCAAAGGGGTACAATTCTTTTCTGACTATATGGTGTTCACTTCATCCATATCACCACCATACTCTGCCTCCTGCACACACACATAAGCACGCGTACACAACACACACACAAGCACGCTTACACAACACACATGGATGCACGTCCTTAAATGACCTTAGATGCTAATAGGACGTTAAACCCTATACAACCAAACAAACCAGTTTCATCCAAAGCTTAATTCATTGCAATTGCTTCAGCCGAGGAACATATGCAATATCAGGTAAACAGCAGGATCATACGCAGCTGATACTTTCTTCTCGACTTTATAGCCGGAGATGTATCAAAGTAAAGGTTCTTCTATTGAACCGGAAGCGTATTCAATTTATCGTTAATTGTAATACAAAATTAACATCAGGCTACAGGTGTAATGTCGAAGTCGTATGCCAAAGAGTGGAAATAAAGTTTATTCGAAAAGGTAAGTTGGATGAAATACTGACAAAACCGGCGTTTCCTGGATTTGATATTCATTGGAAAGCAAACAGTAAAGACAATTTCGTGCTGCAATCACATACACTGGGTGGTGGTTCATATTTTGTGAACAATAGTCAAGTACTTCAATTAATTTTGATATCGTACATGATGTAACAATTTTGCGATTTATTGAGAAAGGCAGCAACCAGGCTTGGACAAAAATGCATTTTGTTTGTGTTAGCGAAATCTATGTATTGAATGCAACAGGGGTAACCCAAGACAGTATTTAAACAAATAGATGCGATCCCTGCTTATGGGTTTATTTTAAGGAAAATACACACGTGCTAGGAAATTGCTCGTGCGTCGACCAACTCTTCATACTTTCTATAAGAGTACATGTTCTGAAAACGTTCCTTTGAGTTTAATTCTTTCACTATTCCAGTTTATCTTGTTATTTCTATTAGGATCCGCACGCACACTCGTATTTGTATATAGTATGTCTAGTATGCTGAAATAACTATAAAGATTTGTTAAAGTACATATCATTTTCCTTACCCAGAAAGCGTTCTAGTTTGGTAACTAGATCCGCCTGGTTGTTTCCTACATATATAGCTGAGGATATTTGAATACGGTATGGTATGTTGGAGATGAACGTAACACACACACACACGCACACACACACACCCGCACACACACAGGTGGTTGCACCTTTACAATTCGGTAATAGATACAGTATGCCAGGAAAGAATTACACTGCATCATACAGCTGGCCACTGTAACGTGTCATTTCAATCAAATACACATGATATATCACCTGATCACATTATACTAACCGAAAAATATTTATTGCTAAACGTCAAGCACAGAGAATCAAGAGCCAGTTTTAAATACTTGTTTTTCTTGGTGTGAGGCAGAACCCATATGTTTCTCGCTTAGGCGAACGCTCAACCTCAAGACAATTTGTTTTTCAAGAAGTTCATACAGGCTCGGAACGAATAGGCCTGCTGTACCCCACATCATATTATCTTCAAAGGGAGATTAAGGTGCATCAGATCCGCGCTATCGCAAGGCGGCAAAAACATCAACATACCCTGTCTCCGGCACACGTACACGCATGCATGCACAACACAACACATATGGAGGCACGTCCTTAAATGACCTTAGCTATTAATAGGACTTTAAACGAAATAAAACAAAAAAACATACCACTCCGTCCAGGATCGTCACCCCTGTCTTCTCATTAAGTGACATTGAAGAAGCAAACACTGATTTGCTGCCCCGATTGCAACATTTGAATGTCTATATATTTTTGCACATTTCCCTACTCTCTCTTTTCGGTAGTGTTGTCTAAGCCACCCGTCCTCATATGATCTTGGACATTGAATCTCATCCAAACAAGCAATTCACTACTAAAGATTTCCCTTATTAAACCTGTGCAACAAAACAAACTTATGGGTTGGAGGCACGGGTGTCTAGTGGCAAGTCGCCGGGCTCGTGACCGAAGGGTTGTGTGTTCGAGATACGCTACGGCACTGTGTTGTAGCTTTGAGCAAGATACGTTACTCCGCTTGTTCCAGTCTACTCAGCTGTAAATGAGTACGTGGTTAGGCAGTGCTAGAATGGTTGAATGTTAGCTGTGAGTGCCGAAATAGCAGCACCGGCTGTATGCTCCCCAGGGAGTTGAGAAAGATATTGTCTGGTTGCAAAGGCCCTATAACCACGGATAAAAAAATGTGAAACGCTTTGAGACATCCTACGAACTAGGTTGTAATAAAGCCGTTGATAAGAACCTCGAATTATTATTATTTAACTTGAATGAAATTTACGTTATTGAGCCATAACATAAAAAAAAGAGATGTACTCTGAATAAACCGCAAAGCAGTTATATTCTGACCATCTCGTTCCATGAACTATTCTGAAATATAACAAGAGGCTTAGTATCGCTCGAATTTGTTTAAAGTACTTAATGTGGTAAAGATATAGCATTCCATTGTACATGTAGGTACTGTATGTACGGAAGAAATTTCAGAAAGATCCATCCTGCATTTCTGGAGATATAGAGAATACAAACTTCAAATGTCAAAATCAAAGATGGCGGCCTGGTGGCCATCTTGATTTAATGAATACACCTCAATAGTAACAGGCACTACTAGAAAACTTGATGGAGACAAAATAGGGATAAAATCCCTTTATCCCTTTGGTAGAAGAAGGGTTTTTGCCCCTTTGCCCCAAGGGTGGCCACACCCACCGTTAATACAAAATTGAGTCCCCTTTGCCCAAGGATGCTTCAGACTTAATAAGGATAAAATCCTTTAATCCCTATGGTAGAAGAAGGATTTTAAGATTTAATTAAATTTCCCCTATTGGGCCGCGCCCCTCTGTCCCCAGGGTCCACACCCACCGTTTATACAAAATTGAGTGCCATTTGCCAAAAGATGCTTCAGACCAAATTTAGTTAAAATCTACTAAGCCGTTCAGGACAAGTAGCATTTTAAAGGAAAAGTTGACGGTCGGACGACGGACGCTGCGTCATGGCATAAGCTCACTTGCCCTTCGGGCAGGTGAGCTAAAAAATACTCGTATTATCCACGATACAGTAGGGGTTAATGGTAGATGCTACAGGAGGGACAAATATTCGTCAACACAGATAACTTAAGATAGAGTACTCATGTATGCCATGTAGGGAAGTCCAGGTTCAAGTCCTGGTCTGTGTAGAATATTTACCTCCTATACGGCCCTATAGTACTTTAATATTATCTAGATCTACAGTAGCATAAACAGTGATAAATGTATTGAATTTGTCTAATTGTTTGATCAAGATTTTGTTCATTAATTAGTAATAATTACATTATTTTTGTAAACAATTAAAACCTTGCAAAAAATGCATGCCCCATGACGTTGACAATTTTGTAGATTTTGATTGTCTGTAGTTTTCAAATCTTCTTCATTCGTTTTTCTAAAACGGCCTGGTGCATTTAATTTTCCAATTATTACATATTCGTCTATATTCTTAACATCTTTTAGACTAGCAGTACTTGAGGCTGTATGTGTTGTTTTCATCACTTTCATTTAGACTTAATATATCGACAGCGTTTCCAATGTTGAAGCTAGCCATGACAACATTTTGCAGACGACAATATTCTATGTTTATACTTCTGATTCAACAGCGATACTTCCGGCCGGACCGAAAGTAGTTCTTTCATCAGTTTTTCATGTTATGAGCTTGAAATGCTTTTTCAAATATAATAAAATTATTAATTATCATTAATTATTAATTATGGATTATATCTACTTGACCGAGATGAAACAAGACAAAGTCGGCAAGGACTGACACAGTGTCAGAACCACCAGACTGGGCGGTTTCAAAGTAAATACGTTCAGATGAGGTTTTCGCGAGGTGACGACACTTTAAAGTAGGACTAAGAGCTCCACCATCGTGTGCAAACCTTGTATGACCGTAGTTATTAGTAGGACGCCAACCAAACTAAACTTTTAAGAAACTAATGTGCAATACGTGTACAAAACATCGAATGTTTGAGCCTGATGTGATATATTTAAATGTCCATCGGGATTACTTAATTGGTTGAAATTATTGGAAAATTGAATAGAAACAGGTTCTTACTCTCCCAGGATCGGTTCGGTCGTTTACTAAATTATCCTTGTAATTACAAAGGTTGAAAGGTGAATCCGCATAATAAAACTCAATTTCGAAGCGACAATGTATTCGGCATTCAAAACCACGACTTTTATTTTTATCAAAACCCAAAATGGAAGGTCGTTTGTTTGATTTATAACTACTAATTAATCATGACGGCCATCTTGAATCTCGAACCTGAAAATCCGATTGTACGACGTGTTAACTATACCCTCGTTTTGCAGCTGCTAGACACAAGGGAACGTTGTGATACCTCAAACTTTAAACCAATCAGAGAACGTCGTGGCCATATTTGTCTTCCGAGTCGGTTAAAACATTGTCAGAGCAAACATAAGTATGCAAATTAATAAACGTCCATGAGGAATTCAGCAGCACATGAACGGTTCTGAGAAAAACGGATCAACAGGTTAACCGCATAAGATAATGAAGTAGAAGAAAAAAGAATAAGAATAAGAAACGCGATAAAAACAGTTGTGTTATGTTGCCGCCGGTAATACTATTGAATGCCTTTACAAGCAGATCATTTACCTCTCAACCACACGATTGCCTTTTTAACACACGACTGCTTTCTGGAGATTCCGTCAGCTTACATATGATTACCTCGCGTTAACAAGAATATTCACTTGGGAACCAGCTCTACTGACCCTAAGAATAATCTGCTTGGTAGTAGCGGGTAGTGACCTGTACTCCACCGATCAAATACAGCATTAGGTCGATGTACCGCTTTTTTAAAGTCTATTGTTGTTGTTGTTTTGCTCGGGATTTACGTCATTGTAACAGGTTTATAGTGAAGACGGGTGCCGAGGGAGACACAAAGACAGAGCATGTAGGATAGAACTTAAAACGAAAGAGTGCGTCACAAAAACGGCTTTTAAAGTTTGGCTTCACTGGGTAAGGTGTCCTATTAATAGCTAACGGCATTTAAGGACGTCAATGTACAACTGAGTAGAAAGCCGTTCATGTTGATCATGTTTTAAGTAAAATCCTAGGAGAGCGGTTCATGTAGAAGGTGGTCTTTCATTTGAAGTCCAGAGGGGTGCATTTCTCTTCTGATTGTATTGTGTTCAATTGCATCTAAGCCAGATTAATTGCATTGCTTCAATTGTAGAAACATAGGCATTATCAGGTATATAGCAGGATCACATGCTTTCTTCTCGACTTAAGAGCCGAGATGTACTAGACAAAAAGTTATTGCATTGAATCGAGGGGTATTAATTGTAATTCGAAATTTACATCAGGTTACCGAATGGTCTACGGCGGAATTTCAGGTATAATGTCGAAGTCGTGTGCCAAAAGGCGGAATTAATTTTGTTCGAAAAGGTGTGTATTATTTTGATGAAATACTGACACAAGCTGAGTTTCCTATAATTTCTTGCTGCAATCACTGGGTGGCGGCTCATTTTTTGTAAAGAGAAATCAAGTACTTTAATTAATTTTGATATCTTACATGTTGTGACCATTAAATGATTAATTAAGAAAAGGCAGCAACGGAGCATGGACAGGAATGCATTTTGTTTGTGATAGTGAAATCTTTGTCTTGAACAGGAGAAACCAAGACAGTTATTGAACAAATAGATTCGACCCCTGCTTAAGAGTTTATATTTGTCATTAGAAAAATACACACGTGCTTGGAACTTGCTCGTGCGTGGACCATCTCTTCATATTTTCTACGTTATATGAGTGCATTTTCTGAAAAACGTTCCTTTGAGTGCAATTCTTTCACTATTCAAGTTTATCTTATTATTTCTATTAGGACACGCACGCACACACATATTTGTATATATCATTCCCATTGTGCTGGAATAACAATAAAGATTTGTTAAAGTTCATAGCATTTACCTTACCAAGAAAGCTTTCTAGTTTGGTAACTAGATCCGCCAAGTTATTTCCCACCGCAAATATATTTAATAAAGGCACGCCACTAACTCAGAATGACATGCTAGCGCTTTTGACCTTTTATTCGATTCAATAGTTCAAATTGAACAATTTTGTTATCTTTGTAATAAATTGATAATAAACGTCTGTAATGTAATTTTCAATACAAATGATTTATCGATAATATCATCAGGGAAGATCAGTTAGAATTGTGTACCCTAGTCGATCCCTCAAGACATTTGCCGTAAAACAAATCATAGCTGTTTTTGTTTTGGATGATTCGGTGTTTTCCATCATCAATGATTATATGTCTTGGAATGTCGAATAGGAAGATGGAAGTGTTTAAATATGCACTGGTGTTGCTATAACTCGAGTAGAACTCAATAGTGAATTGCTGTGGTGTTTATTGACGGACTGGTGGATGATTGATTACCATAATTTGAATATAGTTAGCAATATAATTATGTTACAATGTTTTTATGCAAATATGTTTTTTTTCTTTATGGGTGTTTGTATGTGGTATACTGTCTCATCAACAGCTAAGGTCATATAAGGACGTGCTTCTATGTGTGTTATGTATGCGTGCATGTGTGCGTGTGCTTGAGGAAGGGTATATAAGTGTATTTGCCTCGTTGCGAAAGCGCGGATCAGGTGCCGACTTCATAGTGCTATCTCACTGAAATATCGTGCCAAAAACTCCTGGCATAGCATTCCGCCTAGTTATATTACACTGACAATGGGTCAAACAGATGTGACGTCATCGCACAGCCAATTCCATATGAAGACGGTGCCTATAGGGAGATACAGCCAAAACGAAAGTGTACGTAGGAAAGAATGGATAACATACGAAGATTAATAGCAGATCACTTTGGTTTTAATTTGGTTACTCGACGGAGGTGCTGTGGGTTTTTTCAGTGGAAGCAGGTGCCATCGGTTTGGCAAACAATCATATCGATGAACACTGTGTATATTAAGGCTCCCTTATCTTTCCTAAAAAGATTGCAATTAAAGATATCCTAAAGGCACTCCTATACAAAACCTCATTTACTGCATACACAATGTATCTTGTATTCAAAGAAATGTAAACTACCCTTTTCTGTTGATTCCTAGTAACGCCGAAATGAAAGGCAATGGAGATTCTGACAACAGCTTCAATATGTATTACATCTCCAGCAAACCCATATACATATTTTAATACTATTATTTGATATGCCATTAAAAATGAATTACAGAAATGAAGGTTTCCTGAGACTAACAACAAAAAAGGAAAAATGGGCCGGCATCGCTCACCTGTTATTAGTCTCACGCTTGTAATCATTTACGTTAGCAAGTAAGTCAAGAAATTATTTTTAACAGCCAATCAACGCTTTGAAGATGTCGTTAGTGCCAATAAAAGTTAGATAGAACACACTAAAGGAAAAAGACAAAAAGTGGTAGTGGTTAGATGTATCGTTTTGAACAGACCAACCATTTTAGGAAGGTTAGAATTATTGATATAGTTACCCTTTTGAAGAGAGATTTTAAGATTTGTTAAATCACTTAAAAAGTTTTCTCGTGTATGCTGAAGGTCAATGCAATCTTATTACTGTAAATAGTCCGTGACATGCTATGTATTGAGGTTGGCCCAATCGCATTTCAATAATTCAGAATGGGTAATGTATGAAAGTCCTATCTGGAGACGGGCAAGGACAACCTCGTCTTGGCGGTGTCCTCTACAGCTGGAATACCTTTCACCGAATTAAGGTTTTACAGAGTGTAATGTGTTGTCTACGCATCGATGCCAATCACGTTGCCAATTTGACGTTGCAAACATTGTTATTAATGGTTTGAAATCTGTAAAATGAAGTTTTTTAAAATCAACAGTTGGTAGCAATAAAATAAACTTCCTAATCATACGGGCCAAACATCATTACTCCTGGTTATTTAGAAGTCATTTAAAATAGAACGCTGGACGACTAACGCCGCGCCTAGGCAAAAGCTCAATATTCCCTTCGGACTGTAAGTAGATCATTTAATCATTTACTCATTTAAAAATAAATCATTGTATAACTGTAAATTGCCTTTACTTTTGTGCCTATTTTAATATACCAAAAAGGTCTCGAATGATAATGGTATTGCCATATCTTAAACAAATATATAATATCCCAGAAGAAAAATATAAAATCCGTTTACTTTCCACTTTAAATTCTGTTTGACTTTATCTGGGGTTTACTATGGCAGGTTTAAAACCAAAGAAATGCGGTTGTAATATCTTACGGCAGTACTAGAAGTGCTTATTTGGTAGATTCATCTCCTTTCCATTAATTCTAGCATAAGTCACCTCATACGTAGATAAGGTGAAATGGTGCAGGCGAAATAAAGTTCAGCGGGTAATTGATTATAGAAGTGTTTGTAGTAATTTTCATGGAAATCAAAGCGGTCCTTCACTTAAGCGTAAGATGAGGTTCCTCACATAATCCAATGAAAGTTGTAAAAGTCATTGGCCACCATACTGATTTTTTCACAAAAAATCAAATTGACCTAACTGGGTACAATGTAATTGATAGATTTTTGCTGGAAGTTTTAGGAAAAACAAAGCATGTTCCCTAAAAAGCCAATCAATCGTGCACCTGGAGCAATCTCTATATATCATCCTCGCTTCGTAAGCTTTGCATTGTTTACTTGGGGTTTAACGCCCTCGCAACAGCCATGTTCATACGAGGACAGGTACCTAAGGAAAGAGAAAAGACCAGCAATGACAGAAAACGAAAAAAGTGTGGCAATTGGGGCAGGAGATCAATTTTGGTCTATCTTCAATGTCGTCTTATTAGAAGACACAGAAAAAAATCCCAGATTCTGAAGGGGCCCACATTAGTTGGCTTGTAGGACATGCAGTGGGATACAGCAGGTCTTTTCTTGGTTTTCTTAATGTCCCCTAATCACCTAAAAGTCAATAAAGAAACCACACCCGATACTGCGCGGGGCGCTTCGTCGTATACACTTACGTTCAGGTACTGTCAAATAAAAATTGAGCGATCTGCTACCGGTTCCAGTCAAGATTAGAACGAACTTTAGGTAGCTAGTTCATGATTGTTTAACGACCAAGTACAGTCCTACCTGGCCTAACAACAATGATAATAAAAAGACACCTACACAATATAATAAACAAACAGAAACTGAAGAATAAAATCTGCATCGGTACAAAAGGAATGGTAAGTCTGTATTAAACAGAAATGCATATCCAATGACAAGGTCCAATTTAACGTAAATAGAAATGATAAATGTATTCAACGAATCAACTGGGTTAAACTTAACAAAATTCGCTTCAGTTTGATTCGGTTTTGTATGGTAGTATTGTTTATTCCATTACAACCAAAATTGACACATGTCGACATCAATAAAATCGATGGTTACAATAAACGGACACTGTTGCGCTTTTAGGTGTTGTCAATGTTTCATGAAGTGTTCTGTGGTAGTAGATTAATTGACACAGCGTAAGGCAAACACACTCGCCAACAAGCGACAGGGAAACACTATCCGCTATCGGCGTGGCCAAGTGGATGTTTTGTCAGCCTATCACACACCCTACTGACAAGTTGATGAGAGAAAAAACGAGAACCGGATGCCCCGTGTCTGACGCGTGCGACAGAGCCGCGTCCAGTAATACGTGATATACATCAATTCAGCTTCTCAAGGAGGTAAATTCATCGATCTGAAGTAATGGCATGATCAGCGCTACCTCAAATTGGATAAATACACCAACATACCCTAAGGTAGAGCAGACCGGAGAGAGGAGGTTGTCCTCTACGATAAGGCCATACCTACATCAAACAGTTACATTTTACGTAAGGAAGACCAACATAATTGTCATGCACGTTACCAACCATTTATAGTCAAACATTTTATGATTTAATGCGATGATTTCAAACAAATACGTGACAGATTCTATAATGTACCCTCTATGAAACGTTTATTTGATGCAATCAATGTATGATTATTTGCAATCAATTTTAATTTCTATAATAATATTTGATATATTTTAACCAATTCGTTTGTTGTCGATATATTTCGACATTCTTTACACATTTGCTCCTTTTTGTTTCTGGTTTTTATGTATTTATTTTTGTGAATGTCTATTTTAACATCATTGTTTGGCCCTAAATTACCTGAATTGTCGAAGGGCCGTAAACAAAACAACACAAGTACCTGCCTCCAGCACACATACACACACATACTA
This sequence comes from Chlamys rubida, assembly GCA_032359455.1. NCBI lineage: Eukaryota > Metazoa > Mollusca > Bivalvia > Pectinida > Pectinidae > Chlamys > Chlamys rubida. Next base: position 21,799 of record JAUMHH010065880.1, read on the forward strand.
CACACATGGAGACATCTTTTAATGATCTTAGTTGTTTATAGCACGTTAAACCTAATATAACCAAACCAAATCAAGCATGAGATTAGCAATGTAAAGATTAGATGAAAGTAACATTCAAAAATAATTCTATATGATAATCGATATCTTGTTCATATTTTGTGATGTCATTCAAACAAGGACTGTCAAAAATTTTCCACTCAATTTCACTTCTAAAGCATTTCAATGCTCCCTATGCAAATACCCTATTAATGTTTCCTCTTCCTAAGTACACTTAATATGTTCGACAGTTTAAGCCAGCACCAATATATACCGTATTTCGCTTTAAAATCAATTATCTTTTTTTTTTTACTTTCGATTTTTTTTACTTTCGAAAAATTTCCACTCGAACATTTACAATTTACATAGAGTTGATATACATAATACAGTAAGAGGAGAGTTAGTTGGACTGATTTTTGTTATTCTTGATATTTGAATTATTTTTCTTTGTCGTCGTTCTTTCTACCTCATAAAGCAATGTAAATGTAGTAGTATTACTGCATTAGTAATTCTCCGATCAGAGTTATAGTTTATATATAAGTTTGTTTTGTCGGCAACTTTAGATGCAATTTTTGGATGGTTCCATTAATTAGTGTACATGTATTTACTATCAAAATTAAACAAAATAAAACCAAACCTGCGCCAACCATCCAGGCCAATACGAATGCATGATTAAGCTGATACAACTTGCTTCATAAATGTTGTAAAGCTTATTGTATTATTTCTAAAGTAGTATTAATGAAGTGGAGAATGAATTCATCATGTATGATATATAGAAGGTATTTACCAATGTACAAACACCATTAGAAAAGAAAATGAAAAATTACATGCAGATTGGTTTTGTTTGGTTTAGTATTGTTTAACGTCCTATCAACAGCTATGGTCATTTAAGAACGGCCTACCCTGTGTGCTAGATGCATGCGTATAGTGTATGCGTGTGTTTTGGGAGGCTGCGATATGTTCGTGTTTGTCTCCTTGTAATAGCGCGGAACTGATGCCGACTTTATAGTGCTTTCTCACTGAACATACTGCCGAAGACACCAAGCAGGACACCCCACCGGTCACATTATACTGACAACGGGCGAACCAGTCGTCCCACTCCTAAATTGCTGAGCGTTAAGCAGGAGTAGAAA
>JAUMHH010065991.1:0-13539 GCA_032359455.1 Chlamys rubida
GTCCGAGCTGTACTTTTTCCGGAAGTACGTCACGAAAATGGACGCTGATGACGATGTGTGGAGCCACCTTAAACACATACAGCAGAGGAATTGGCTACAGGTTAATTCGTAGGTGATGGTAATACAATGAGAATTTTCATTAGTCTGTACATAGACATTAAGGTTGCTGTCTTCATATTAATATCTCATCGGTATTAAAATTTGCCTATCTCTTCTGTAGTAGAATGTTACTAATGTAACTATATCTAAATGCATACAGTACCCATGTAACACAGAGATTTGTTTCGCTTGTAAAAGCTGTTTGAGAGACATATCAGGATTGATGTGGCTATGCAATACCCAAAAATCAAAGAAAATGCCAAGGAAACATACGTTAATGGTAAATAAATGCTTTTGAGATCAACATATACATTTAATACATCTCTGCCGTAATTTGTTTTAGTTAAACATGAGTTTGGCGTGTTATAAACGTTAAAATTATTTGCATACACAATGTTTAAAACATGACAAGCTAATTATAACATAATATATATTAAAAAATTACATATCATACTAGTATTATGTTGATTTAATTATCTCGATCACACGACATCGATTTTACGTTAATACCAGAGGCCCGGGGGACCTGTTATGCTCGACTGGATCTGTATACCCAGCAATGGTAAATATGGCTATGGGTTGGGATCACAACCGTTCCACATTTATGGTCCAAACATTAAATCCCTATGAGTAAGACCAGACAGTAGAAGCCGATTGAAATATCATGAGTGCGTATCTCTTTATTCCTATAATAATTATATACAACATTTGATATAGCGCCCTATCTAGCTAACATGAGCCACTCTAAAGCGCTTTACAGTACATAGATATACAATTAATACAATTAGGATATACATTTTGTTGAGGAATTCGCAGGAGCTGCCTTATCAGGCGCTAACTACTAGTCCTATGCCACCTGGCTAATATCTCCCATGTGTGTATGCCTGCGTGTGTGCTGTTTGTAGTGGGACCGTGCTTCCAACGGCATCATTTATAGTCCCACCTCACTTGAACGCTACAGCACGATACCGCAGCATCCACACCAGACCAAATTATACTCCACCTGGGTTATTGAAGTTATGTGGGCAGGAGAAAAACACTTTATCTGAATATCCATGCGTACGATGACTTCGGGGATCGAACCCCGGCCGCCTGTGTGGAAGGCCGGAGTGTTACCCACTCGACCAATCCGCCCATAAACCCTCCTATGTTTGTATCCAAAATCAACGATGATTCTGTTTCATTTGGTATATTTGACGATATTTGTTTTTTGTTGTATTGTTTGTTTGTAAAGGTCATACAGGGTCATTGGAACAGGCGTTAATAATATCAAATTATAATTAAAGCGGAAATGGAATATCGATCAAAAATAACTTGCCGTACTTTCAGTGTGACCTAGGAACCAGGAAGCAAAACCTATCTCTCGTACTGAAGAGGTTTTATCTTAATACGTTGAATTCATTTTCAAACCGTTTTAGCTTTTACATGTATCACTCTACTGGGCTTCAGATGAAAGCGCAGGGTACGAAACCGGAATAGTAAAAGGCGGAAACTTATGTGGTCGTTATAGATGTTGATGTCTGATCGGTGAATTACATCTAGTTCGTCTTGGTGAAAGATTGGCGAGTGTCCTACATGTATCAACAGCGCAACCAGACCAACTGAATTGATTTGCTTAATTCTCACAAATTAGTGGACACACATTTAAAATGTATTTATTAAATAAGTAGGCCAAATAAATGTATCTGTTTTTGCGACTGAACTGTTCAACATGTTCTAACACCACATCCGTCTCCCTGGCATAATTTGACAATAGAGCAAGGTCATCAGCACAGGTTGTGAGAAGAATTTTGATATCTCCTCCCATCCGATTAGCAAGTTATTATTATATCGTTTGTAGTGTTCGGTAGACAAGTCTCCACCATGACGTACATGCTTATTGGCTTTTAGATGGTATCTTTCCATTTCCCTACAGTCCTGATACAAACTTAATTCGTCTTTTTTTAGTTCTTGGTTCATTATTGAACATATTTGTAACATACAAGGTTACATTTTTAGTTCGTTACAAGTTTAATTTTGTCTAAATAATGATACATTTTATTAACGGTTTCCTCGTGTTTTTATTGTTTTTAAAAGGATTCTATGGAATTAGTTTTCGTCATGAAACCAGCGTAAAACCTTCTGGTCTTTGATCATATCGACTTCCACGGCTGTTTTATACTTATCTTATTACCATCAGTACACAACACGCTAAACAGCATATCTCTGTCGTGTCTCTCACCACCCACTTTTCACGTGTAAGCCTATGTTCTTAATTCATGAGGAAAGTAATCTGTCTCTCATTAATTCCTGATTTCAGAATGACACTGCAATATAAACCACTGCTTTTACAAAATGAACTACCACATTTCCCAGACTACGTCAACACTGAAGATTACATCAGGTTTCAACACCGATCCCGATATAAACTGCTGACAAATTAAGTATAGTTTATGTAACGTGATCAACGCGATTATATAGTAATTACCTTCCAACATATTTTTTTGCTGATGAAAATCTGCCCACATTGCATGAAAGCTACAAAAATGTAGATCTGACTAAGCGATCTTCCGCCTTCAATAGTGTAGATGATCTTATATGAGTGTCAGTGTTATATTGAATGAATGTCGTATCAAATTATTGAAAGAATTCAATCAATTCAATACGACTATGACACGAATGTAAAATTCTCATTAATGGTAAACCAAAAGTACTTCGATCATTGGCGAAGTGCAAAGTAGTTAAAGACTATATAATGAACAGTTTTAAATGTAATGAAAATAATACTGAACATTTTACAATTCGGATACAAATACAGTAAAATAAAAGTAGTACCAGTAGTGTCGTAGGAATATGGTCCAACGTTTTTTTTCAATTGCAGCACCTTTTAGGTATTATCACAAGTGTGTATTACCAGATGTAGGACATGGCCTATAACACAGTAAAATGCGTCAGTTATGTGAAAATATAGTCTATGAATAGGGTTACACATAAACGTATCTGGGGAATGAAGTCAAATATTATCTCGTGCGTAAACATAATGATGTTATTAATAATCAACATTGAGATGGACATCTCCATTTAAGGTAGACTGCAGCTTCAGCGAAAGAGGTTAGGTTTGGTTTAATTTTGTTTAACGTCCTATTAACAGCTGAGGTCATTTAAGGACGTGCTTCCATTTGTGTAGTGTATGCGTGCTTGCGTGTGTGTATGCAGGATGCAGGATATGTTGGTGTGATTGCCTCCTTGTGATAGCGCGGATCTGATGCCGACTTTATAGTACTAAATCACTGAAATACCATGCCAAAGGCACCAAGCACAGCATTCTGGGCGGTCACAGTATACTGACAATGAGTGAGCCAGCGAACGAAAACGTTTTGAGGTGGCCATCATCACCAGCCGCAAGCTTCTGCGTTGAAGCAAATGAACCGTCACTTAGTGATAGAAGAAAAAAATGATGTCTACAGTTTGCTTACCAGTTAAAATCAAATCCAGAAAACCCAGCTTTCCAATCAGTATTTTATCCAAAGTATACACAGCTTTTCGAACAAAATGAGAAACTGATCCCGTCTTTTAGAATACGATTCAAAAACTACTGGAAAATTCTGATTTAGACCTATCATTAATCGACATTGCTGTAATACCAGATATTCCACCATTGACAATACGACTGCCTGAAGAAAATTTAGAATAACACAAAGATGAAAAATTTCGCACTCTCCCGGTTCAATAAAAGAGCGCTTTTTCCGAGTTCATCTCGGGATTTCCTTCACATAAACTTTCATATACGGACGGCTCTTAATCCGAAGAAAAGTTGCAGAAGCATGTGTTGTTGGCTACGTATCGTTTTCCTGCCGATTACCAAATAATGCATCTATTTTTACAGCTGATGTTGGTCTGGCTTTGGATGAAATTGAAAATAATATAATTACCAAAGCAATAATTTGTTCTGACTCTTTGTCGCTATTTTAAAGTATTAAAATCGGAATCAGAACAACATTTTCATACAAAAACCTCGCCCTTCGTATTAACAGAATTGTATTGTTTTGCGACCTGATATTGATTTGAATACCAGGTCATGTCGGAATGAACGGAAATGAGAAGGTAGATAAAGCTGCTATAGCAGCCCTTAACCTACAGCCAAAAGATATTAAACTGCCTTTTTCTGATTTTAAAACTTCTATAGCAACCCTTAACCTACAACCAAAAGATATTCAACTGCCTTTTTCTGATTTTAAAACTTCTATAGCAAATTTTATTAAAATGAATTGGCAAAATAAATGGTTTGAAGAATTAATTAAATAGCAAGTTATTTGCAATTCAACCTAATGTGGGTGCATGTGCAACAAGTAGAGCAGACCGCAGAGAGGAAATTGTCCTTTCGCGACTGCGCATAGGACATACGTACATCACACCTGGTTACATTTTGCGTAAGGAAGACCAGCCTTATTGTCATGCATGCGATCAACCATTTACGGTCAAACACTTTATGATTGAATGCGCTGATTTCAAACAAATACGTGACAGATTTTATGATGTACCGTCTATGAAAAGATTATTCGATAGTTTCTGTGCAATTAATACTTGACTATTTACACTCTACTGATCTTTACAATACAATATGATATATTGTGCAGCCAATTTGTTCGATATTGATGTATTTCTTTAATCATTTACGTATTTTAAGCTATTAAGTTTTGGTTTGATGTGTTTATTTTCATGAAAGTCTCTTTTTACAATATTGTTGGCCCGGAATGACTCACATTTTCGACGGGCCGTTAGACAATACATTGCACAAACCAAAGTCTATAAATAATAAGTTGCTGCTATCTGCTGTTTTCAGCGTTTAAATGGTAATGACTAGCTTACCCGCCGTCAGTATAATGTGACCAGCGGGAATACTTTGATGAATACGTTCAGCATGTTTTTCGATGTGATAGCACTCTAAAATTGACATAGGTCTTGGTTATCGCAAAGTGGTAAGTGCACCAAAATACCGCCTTCAACACAGACGCATTAATTACACACACCCATCAGCGCCCTTAATTGACCTAAGCTGTTATTAGGACGCTTAACAAATAAACCAGAACGAGGATTGCTGAAAATAGCGTCAAGCCGGACAGACATGAGCTTCAGGCAGCGAAGACAAATAAATGGTCATACTACTGTGACATTATGCATCAATGGTATGTTAACGTCACCTTTATTGGCCCTTTCAACTGTAGACAACGACTTCGTTTCGCCTTATCTGATGCAGTGAAGCAACTAAACAGCTGCATGAAGGCCTGTGACTGGTTGACTGATGGTATTATATTTAGTAATTTATGTATATACGTCACACACAAAAAGCAAGATAATGGGCGCTGTCCCCAGAACAAGTCAAACAAAAGTCTTTAACATTGGTATATCTGCTCTTTGCTTGAAGCTAAATGTCAAGTAGTTACCCAACAGTAAACCTTTGCAAAATGTCGCTAAAAATTGCTGATCACTTGTGAATAGAGTTCAGCAATGAAAAAAACAGTCAAACACTAATAACATCTTCACAAGCTTCAAAAGTGTTAAATATCATCAACTGTTATCATTGCTTTTCCATGTAGTAATTAACTATATTAAATGCTTTTAAACATACAATTAATTATGTTATTTATTAAAACGTGATGTCAAGCCTCAATGCATAGCGTGTCAGGAACAATTTACAGTAAAACACTTCTGATTAGATTGTGTCGACTTTAAGTCAACTCGAGAAAATTTCAATAATTACATTACATGTCTTAAATCTCTTTTCGAAAACGTAACTGTCTCTTCAATTTTAGGCTATCTGAAAGTTGTTGGTCTTTTTTTTTTATAAATTTGAGTCACCATAGCCACTTTCAATATTCAAATTGACGTTTGTCTTTTAACCTTTAAGTTTGTTTGATAATTTTTTTTGCATTGGGTTTGTTTCGACCGTTTGTTGGCCCTAATGACCTATCCTGTGTTGACGGGCCGTTAAGCATTTACTTATAATAATAATATACAATTAATTATGACGGTTTGTTTTTTGTTTCCTCATAAATATCTGAACTGCAGAGGATGGTAGTTTTGGTATACGATAAGTTACGTGAGTATCAAAGTAAGAAATAACATAATTCTTTAATTAACGATGGTTAGTTTTGTACTTTCTACCAAAAGCCATCAAACTAAATAAGAAGCTATACTTTTATCAACTAAGCTTACATACCCTAAACGAATCCGACAGAAGAAATCTTTTAGAATGATCGGCCGATCCGGGAGTCCACTTCAGTGTGTTATCTGACTTAAAAATTGAATAACCTGGACGTTGGTAGAGTCAGCTGTCAATCAGGAAATGTCAGTCATTAGACTGTTATAGAAAATAATACAATCATAGCCTGATGTTTTACATCATTACAAAAGTCTGAGTCAATGTCTAAAGTTCACCGGGAAACTAATCAAGAGCCATTTTAATTTGCTATCTCACTGAAATGTCACGACCTTGACACAGTAGCATGAAACCTCACCCGGTCGTACCATTCTTACAGCGGGCTACATAGGAGTGCCTAGGAGTTAGGAGCCAATTGGGTTTATTACCCTATCTAAAAGCGAAGCCCATTCAAGGGTGCTTCAGTGTGTGAAATGTACGAGTGTACGCGTGCATGTTTAAAGTGGTGCATAAAAGGGCCTATGAAAGGAGAATTTACAAAATAGTTATGTTTCAGAAAGTGTCGAGATTGTTTTGCGAGAGGCACGTTCGATTTCTATTTCATTTGTATAGCCACTAGAGGGCGCTTAATACCAAACTGGCTACTTCCATATACACAAACCAAATGATATAATTATCTGAAAATATAAGTATGTACATTTTAATACTAACCTTGTCGCCACGCAGGACTGTAGTCTGTGTGCCTGATAATGTATAAAGCCAACAAAGATACTGCTTTCAATGTACAATTTAATTACCCAATAGTAATAAGTATAACAACGTTCGGTACCACTTATTATATAATTACCACACACATACCCACTCACTCACAGCAAGTAAATTTACTTATGATATACCCACTCACTCACAGCAAGTAAATTTACTTATGATATATGTATATGTACTAGATTTACTTAAAGTAAACCTAGCCTATACATATTTTTGTATATATAGAACGACGAACCACCAAGGTAATTTAACCTCAGCAAATAAAATTAATTATAAACTGCAGAGTTATCTCCGCAATATCTTTAATGTCCAGCACGACTTGGTTGGGTAAAAATTCAATCAGTAGAAACAATATCACTGAACTAGGGTTCTGTTCATACACAAACTTCTCCTCACTGGGTTATGACTAGTACTGTTTAATTGGTCTTGGTAATGTTTAATTACAACCCGGTGCGTCAATGCAATATTCTATACTCAGTACTACATTATTGATATCAATATAATATGTATATCATACGTCAATAGCATAGTTTATAATAGACACCGGACTATTATATACCAACTGTTACGGTCGACAACACACAATACTTTACTAAGTCCAACCGTGACGTGAAAAAGGTATGGGGTCACCTACGAGTACTCCTGTTTCCGCCCACAATGAGACCTCCGCGCGCTAACACCCGGGCGAACAAAAATATAAGTTGAAATAATTATTATTTCATAATTGTTGTACTATAAATAAGTTTAAAACCCTTCCACCACCTCCACATAGCTGGCATCAACATGCGCCGAACGCGCCCTCGCTTTCAGGTTTTGAAAGCAACAAGTTTCCCCTCCTGACAAAAGAGCTTCGGTTTTTAAGTGGTTAAATAGTAAGGCAAGATATATTGATTGTTTAACTTGTACCTACTCATTAGTTCAGTAAGTTAATTTACACAAGGCTCCTTAGGAATTTGTTAATCTTCGGCCTCGCTTGAGATTTCAACGACATATGGAAGTTAGAAGGGAGCGAGTTGTCCTATGGTTGGTGATAAAAAAACGAGGTGATTGAACGACTGAATGTTATTTTAATAAAAAAGTACAAATAAGAGTTATTAAAAAATTAGAACTGTTTTTCACATCATTCATCGAACGGTTGCTTTTTGCGTTGGTTAGTGATACAACAATGACACCAATCAATACAAGTCGACAGGAAAACATTCGAACCAGGATGTGCTTATGAAAAATGCGTTCGAGCTACGGCAAAGCAGCTGCTTCATTGGATGAATTTGTTACATAGTGCTGCAATACACCCACGAACTCTGTACGGAATTATTCATGACAAAGCACATTTGCATTATTTTTTTTCAATTTTGATCCATTGATTCTGAATGAATTATACTACTTTTTGACAATGTCATTACAAATTCTATTTTCATCAATATGTGTGAGATAACATCGTTTCCTGGTCAACTTAACGTTCTTTTTCACAAAAATCATTAACAACGTACAAACTATCGTGGATTTAAGGATTCCTGTACCAGTCAAAAAACTTTTCAATGGAAACGGCATGACGATAGATTAATTAATATGTTTTGATAAAAAAAAGTGACAGGCACAGATCAGGATTTGAACTGGTCATTATAAAGTCTCTCTAACCAAGTGACCTTTCTAGACAACGTTAATACTCGGACCAGGTAGCGCTTCAGTCATATGTAATGTGAAATATAGGGACTTTGGCTTATGCTGTTAAACTACTGTCGAATTATATAGTGATTTAACTGCAGAGGCAAAAGTCTCTTAATGGAAGTTAACATTGATAGTTGCCACCAGGAGGTAATAGAATGGCTTTATATTAAGGAGCTTATTGGCTTTGACTCTGACTTGCAGCTTGAATTTTGATGGTATTTCTGTTTGTTTTGACGTCTCTGAATTTAGTACTCTTTGATACAAAAACGCTGAAGGTTCTGGAAAGGATGGACTTGCTGTATCCGAGTGCATCTAACTGTAAGACTAATAACGGGCCCTGATCAGGAGATATTGAAGAAATCAGAGTTGATCTGCACCCTCATTGCAACACTTCGCATCTACATCTTTTCACTTCCCTTGTTTTGCCCTAATTGGCGTAACTGTCGATAGTTCGTAAAACAATACAAAAATGAACTTTGTTTTCTTTTTACACTTCCTTATTGCTTAGCGATATCCAACACGTTAATAATAAACTATCCATAACCTTGGCAGGGGCGAGGAGGTCAAACCATAAAAAGACAATTATGACTTTGTAAACTCGTATTATGTCCCCGTGTATTGACGATATGGTATTCATTATTTTTGTCTATTTTACTTACAAGTAATGTCCTTGCCAAATTGTTATTGTCAGGTATAAATAAAACTGAACATACAACGTATCTCAGAAGTAACATTAACAAGAATACAATTATATTACGTAAAGATTTATTGTTATTTAACCTCCAATAAAAAAAAGTGTCTTGTATATTTTATTCGTTTGCTATTAACATCAGTAAGTGTTTATTCAATAATGTATGTAGGCAGTTTTTAAAACATAACATAATTTAAATTACAAAGCCCTGGCCATTCTCTTTATAAAACTATCTCAAAAGCAGTACAATAACAAATATAATACTTTAGATGTGTTTGTTTCCCTGATATTATTATTTTCTAACTTTTTTTTTCTCTTATTTGTAATTGTCTTCTGTTCCATTTCCGATGTATGGCTCTGAATAATAAGTTTTGTGTTGATGAACCAATAAACCCTTAACAAACGAAACACCAAGGTTAATGTCATAAGAATGAAGTAAGAACATATAAAAAGCAAGATTAATGTGTAATACTATCATTTCAATAATGGCCTCTGAAATTCTTAATTTTAATCATCGTAATATCAAATGGAGACGGTAATTAATTTGTGAACAGTTTTTGACAGAAAAAATAATATATATTAAATAGGTTCATGTCTGCATAACATATTGTTACGTCTGCACAATCAATAGAGACAGGAAACATCAATAACGTTGTTACGTTGGCATCACATAACAGACAGTAGTTTAATCAATAGTCAAGAAAATGGAAATAACAGTTTAACGTAGTTGTATCGCATAACAGGTCGTAGTTTCCTTTTCGGTTTCCTGCAAAAGATATTGTAGGATCAAAAATGTATCTTCTCCCTCCATTATAACTCTAGGAATATCTATATATGTATTTTCCTTTTCTGCGTACCCATTCTAGATAAACTTGATATTAATATGGTTGTTGAAACACAATGTGAAGGGGGGAAAGCAGGAATTATTTTTAAGCAATTAAAGTATGTGTAGGGAAAGGACGGGGAGCGGGAATATAGGAAAGGAGTTCGATCGCTTGGTAATGGGTATTAAAACTACAACAATGCTTTATATAGCAAAGAGAAAATGCGTAGGAAGAGGAACGATTAATACGTAAATGAAGATTCAATATTTATAATGTATAATATGTTTATTAGCGGATAAACCGATTAATTCACACTAACATATTAATACCGTTCGTGACATAAAAAAATAATTTTCAAGGTTAAAATCCATTAATTTTGGCTTTAATCTCATGAACTTGAATGCAATCCAGATTATTTGAGCTATAAATGTATGGAATTAAAATAATAGAAAAATGACATCATACCACATACGCCGATCTGTTAATTTAAATCTTTATCCTCTTAATATATCAGATATATGACGGCTAGATTAATTCAAGGTTCCAACATTATATATCTTAATTATCTCAAAGCACTATTTGCTAAATAAACCCTAATCAAACCTTTTGCCATATGCAATGAAAACAACTCATATCTTTTCCAGATAACAAATAACTTGGTTGTACATGCTGTTTTGTTTGGGTTCATGATGTTACTCCATTTGGTTTTATGCTTCCACTGTTTCTGTAGATAATTGTATCGATTTTAAATATATTTTAGTCTCTCAAATTTCTCCTAAGGCAACGATTGAAGCATACGTTTCTGATGGTGAATTTTGATGAAGGAAAAATACGTTTTGAACAATAAACTTTTTTTGGGGGGTTTTGATAATAGTGCTTTGCATCCAAAGGTACTTCTAGTACTTGCATTAATGTAAACAATGTATGCGTGTGTACTGGACCGTATTCGTAAAATCGTTCTCATGCTCAAGCATTGATTTCTTGTTCCGGTTATAAATTGATAAACAAATCTTATTTTGTCAGTGAATTGGAAACATTTTGGAGATATTTAAAGCCAAATACTGTTTTCAATGTTCACATTTGACTTTTCGATCGTTTGAGATGATTTAAGCGAGTTACTTACAAGAAAGTAGGTTTGAGCACAGAATCCATGTTTAATCATGAGAACGGTTTTATGAATACGGGTCCAGGATGCGGTTTGTTTGTTGTATAACCCTCCTTGAGATAGCGCGCGTCTGATGCCTCAAATAAATACCTTGACGAAGGTAAAATTCAAACCAAACTTACCAGTATTCCATCCGGTCACGTGATGTTTGGTCATAATTCGATCTTTGTGAATATCTGAGTAATAAACCATAGTTTCTACATAAATTAAGATGAAGTGCATTTACTTAACTAATCACTTTTGGATATGTAGAAATACAGCATTTAACAAAACCCTATGTGGTACTTCTCTTTAAAAGGATAAGAAAAGATGAAATTCTATGTTCTTTTCTGTTTCCGGATAGGTCATCCAGTATATTACCAATTCTTATTTATAGAAATGCCACAATGCATTGGATATCAAGAACCATTTACAGTAAAAAAAACACCTGCTGTTAACTTGCATTGACCTTCAGACGTTTTTTTTTTTTTTAAAGTTTCAAATCTCTTTTCGAATCAGTTAAGTAGCGCTATAGTTCTGAACTATCTGAAAAGTGTTGTATGTTCAAAAAGATATAATTAATCATCGTAGTTAATATTTGTTTCTTACCCTTTCGTTTGTTTCATGTCATTTCTTTAAGGATGTTAATTCGACATGTATTTACCCTAATGACCCGTTAAATGTTGATGGTTCTTAAAGAATGTAACAATAGTAATATTTTTTATACGAATTGAACGGCATTTTTAATATCACAAGTCACCATAGAATTTGATCTGCCTCGAGTCTCATTCTGTCGATGATCATACATTATGTTCTGTCCATTACCAGTGATTTGTAATCGTAAGTGTATAGGGAAGTAATTTCGATTCATTGAGATTGTATTGATATAGGGGCCACTAAACACTCTCGTTAATGCGCCGGAATATCAACCAGTGGGATCTGGCTGTGTCCTTTAGCTAGAAACCAGAGTGGAGTCAACTATGGTCGATGTTAGGTATAATGGTTCTATACTTCAGTGTTCAAGTGGTATGGCACTATCAATAAGATGTTAAAAATATTGCACTTTAACACGAAGAACATCTGCAAAATCTCTAGCGCTCACTTGCACATACATGAAGACACAAAGTCAAGAACGTGCTCTAAGATGTGGTTGTAAAAATGCTGCTTCCACACTCTCCTGAATATATGCGTGTTTGATAATACATTAAATACATTTAATTCATAAAACACGATATCAGCAGAGAGGCATCAAATTAATTAAAAGGTAAAAATATAGAGTCTTGAAACCCTATTTTCCTTTCATAGTAGGAAAAATAACGTCTAGGCTATATGAACATGCAGTAACATTAAGAAAAGATTTGTTTTTATAATGTAACGTCATCATTGAATACTGGTTTAACGTCGAAATATTCTGTAGTTTAAGAGGACAAAAATAAGCTTTCCCACTCCTATATTGTTTTGTACTTGCTTATGACAATTATATTTGACAAGCACAGAACTCCTAACTTTCTGAAGCGAACATAGCATAAGACGACTTGAACATTCTTTAACGTTTTTCAAAAACTTTATAATTGTTTTCTTTTAAAGTAAAGGTTCTAGACATAAGATCGTTGACATGTTTCCCGAATAAATACAGTGCTCTGAACTTCTAACTGAAGCGAACAAAGCATTACACTTACAAATTCTTTAATGCTCTTCAAAAAAGTTTAATAAATAAGTTTGTCTTTATTTAAAAGTCTCTGTAGGGAATCTATAAGAGACATTGTGGTATACATCATCCCTCGTGTTTCCATAGCGTAGAATGTAAATTCTACATGAGAAACATACAATGTACTCATTAGGGCACAGAATACATGCCCAGGGGAGTACTGTCACGAAAACACGTGATAGGAGGGGAAAAGAACGGATGTCTTTTAGGTTATTTATTTGTTTGCGAGTTTAGACCGTTTGAGTGTGATGACCGTTAACGTTAGCGACGCGAATACGAGTTGTTCTCCCGCCATTACGCATAGGACATACTGACATAACCCTTTCAGTCAATGCACCCAGGGGAGTACTGTCACGAAAACACGTGTTAGGAGGGGAAAAAACGGATGTCTTTTAGGTTATTGATTTGTTTGCGAGTTTAGACCGTAAAAGTGTGATGACCGTTAACACGTTAGCGACCCGAATACGAGTTGTTCTCCTGCCATTACGCATATGACAT
>JAUMHH010066102.1:0-22957 GCA_032359455.1 Chlamys rubida
TTCTGGCCAAATATCATCATCCTAGGCCTTTTGGTTACTGAGAAGAAGTTGTTTAAAGTAAAAAGTTGACGCCGGACGGACGACGGACGACGGACGACGGACGCCGCACCATGCCATAAGCTCACTTGGCCCTTCGGGCCAGGTGAGCTAATAAAAGTAAGGGAGATAACTGATAAACATACCCTCGCCATCCTTCAGACGCTTGGCATACACCTTCAGCATTTTCTTCAGCCTTCGCATTTGGTCTGTGTTCTTTTCTATCGTCTCTCGTAGATCCTGCAACAAAATCAATATTTAAATTTTAAATCATATTTCAAACAGTCCCTGAAAAATCTTTCATTTCTCTACCAAAGCATTTAAACAAATTATATATTAATTATACAGAGTATATAGGATCTGGATTGAGTTTCTGTTGAATATAAACCTAAGAAACAAAGCAGTAACGTACCAGATTCTCCGACGTGAGACGGGTGATCTCGTGCTGCATCGTAGCCTCGATCCTAGCCTCCGGAGACAGAGAGATATTCTGTAAATACAAAGGAAGCTCATTATAATACACTTTGACTAACAAATAGTCAATAATATTTGTATATCTGTTTATTTCAAACTTATTGTTTCTCCTTCAAATTTTTTTTCCCATTTACTTTTGTATGAACTGAGTGCTATCATCTATAATACTTTATTTTCACATCTTTATAATTTCATTAAAATTGAACGTTTCTCTCCTTCTCTTATTCCTTCCCTACCCTGTTAATGAATTGTCTTTAAGATTCATCATATTCCACTACATACATAGCACGCAGTTTTTTTAAACATCTTTGTATGTGTATCTGGTCTTTAACGATATTTTGAAATGTTTGTTTTTATTTCAAAATTACTGTAATGAATAACGCTGATAAAACAATAAACAATGAATTAGTTTTCAACCCTTTAACAGGGCTTTATTTAAACTGTGCAGTATGATTTGTCTCAGTTTGTATATTAACACTTATCATTGTCAATTTCTGTACCCTGCATATCATGGATATGGTTTCCATTTTCTCTTTTGTTTTTAAATACCTTGTTAGTAACTTGATAAGGATTGATAATCACAAATTCTTTTAATGGGAAAACAATAACAGCCAAAAAATCATGAAAAAGTCATGCTTTGTATTTTTGTATATTGGAAAAAGAACAACATGCCTTAGAAAATTTGGAGAAAAATTACATGCTTCAAACTTTTGCATACAATAAAAAAAAATTAAATTGTTTAATCATTTCAAATTGATTTAAAAGAGATAAAAACATCCCTATAAATGAGACTGAGATAATACTTTGATTTGTTAAAACACGATATCAGACATGTATACTGGGCCAGTTATACAAATTCTTTACTTAATCCCTTAACTTCAGTTGTTTTTATCCATTGAAAAGCAATGGCTAATCAGTCAAAGAAATTTTCCTTAAAACTCGGTGATGCTTTTCAACAGGAATGTTAGTACATGTACTAGGAAAATTTGTAAAGTCATAAAACGGGTACATATAAGGTTCCTGTACTGAATTTGTATGTCCAATCCAATATGGCCACCACCTATTCTGAGATAATATTGCATTATGGGTGCTCTCATCACCATGGTTACTGAGTGTGGCAGCATGTTTATGTTAAAATTGAATTTCACATTGTATTTCCAAACTGCAAACTTTGTTATAGATCCTGGACCTGCCGACTCTCAGAAACATTTACTGTATACCGGGAAATGTTCGCTGCAGTACAATTTTTGCCTTTTTCGCCCTCATTACAGTGAACATTAGCATTAGTAAAGAACAGAACAGACTTTGAGTTAATAATTAAATGTGAAGAGCGAAATAAAAAACTGGGCAAATATGGATTTACCGGCAAAGGGCGAAAGGTTTGACTGTGCAAAAATTTCCCGGTATTGAGCAATGTTTTGAAACCAACTAAAATGTTTTAAGTTTTGTCAAGATACCTGTATTATGTCTATTTACACTGCATGATTCTGTGTTTCTATTTTAATCTTTTAATTCAATTTTCTGTTTTAGCAGACGAATTACATGATAAATTATGACCTGTAGTTCCTATGTTACATAAACATACACCACAACCTTAAATAATGATATAATATAGAATACAATGTAAAATGTCTTGGTTAATATAGGAGCAAACATGGTTAATATTAACGTAAGCGAACAGACAACCAACAATCTGTCAAGGTGACGTTGTATATAACTTAATTTGCATACAACATCTTGTTTTATACATAAGCCAAAGTAACCTGTTTTTGATTTTCCTTTCTAACTTAATTTTAAGTGCCTATTCAATCTTTCATTTTTTCCAGACTAATTTTATCCAATCATTGTTTATATCTAAAATGCTGTCTCTTCTTAAACCTTTGAAAAAATATTTCTCATTATAAAAAGTTTTGCCAGCATAGCTAGCAGCCCCCCTTTTTTTTTTGAAAGCTGAAAATGGAAGCATTCATTTTTTATTCCAGCACAGATGTAACTACAGTTATATTTTTTAGGTGAAAAAAAAAGAATAATTTTCAGATAAAAATACAAGAATTATTACAGTGTAATTTCAAATCTTCCCATGTCAAAAAAATGTCTACAAATAATGTAGATTAATTTAGTAATTAAATGATAAATTAATTTTAGAAAATCAAGATGTTTTATACATGATATATATATAGATCTATAAACATGAAATATAGCTCCATTCATTAGCAGTGATATGATGAGGCCCAATTGGGGATGGATTTTTTCTTTCTTAATACATAATGTTGTACATGTGTATTAGTATCTTCTTATTCGAGTAACAGCATATTTTTTTGGTGATATCCAAATTAAATCATGATGGATTTCTCCAAACCAATACCTCCATACCCAATTGGGCCTCTTAACTATGAACCAACCAGAACAATACATAACGGAAAATGGACTTGTGGGATAAACTGTACTTAATAACCTTTACACAATAGTGAAACCTTGACTTCTGTTTTAGAACAAAATTTATTAAAAATTTAATTTTTGTCACTGATCAAGTATATCTATATTTTTGTTTAAATATCCACAATAGCAAATAATTATCATGACAAATAATTTGAAGAAAATGCTTTAACGATTGAAAAAATTGTCATAAACGTAAATCTTAAAAGTTAAAGAGTTATCTATCTTAGTTTGTTATCATGCAAGAGAAGAGAAAAGATGAAGACGATGATATGTTTATGAAAAGCTATATATAGTAACAGCCAACGTGTGCTTCAGGAAGAATTGCAGTGAATATTATAAAAAGAAAATTTACTCTAAAATGACATTTTGTCTATGGTATAAATACATTACTACTTCTCTAGTATATAATCTGAAGCATATATGTTTGAGTGTCTTGTCAGATAGGCATTACTGCTAAATAGAGTGAATTATCTCCCCTTCATATCTGTACACTGGAAAAACCTCATTTCAAGTTCTCATAACTGAAAGTTTTTTGTTTTTTTTTACAACTAGTCGTAATAAAAGAAGATTTTAATTTAAGGCTGTATGCTATCATAATCAGTATCCTTTGGATTTGTATTGAGTTTCTCTCCCTTACAATCTACATCAGCATCATATAGGCTGTTTTATAAAAACCTTAGTTCATGCACTTCTTGTGTCCTCAATCAAATGATTGAACTATTTTACTATTTATTTCGGACTGTTTGCATGTAAGAGTGGAACCTTTTGGAATGGAGGGGCTGTCACAGTATGGGTAGTATACACCCTTAAATTGACATAAATTAATCTTAGGTTTATTAAATAATCTAATGTTAACAACACTTGTTTCAGTCATAGAAACAGTGTTTGTAGTTATGATCAGTGTTTGTATGATCTATAATAATACGTAACACAATGGAAGAGAGATTTAGTGTTAAAAAATTAGGCTGGTTTTTTTCCCATTTTTTTTCTTCAAAATGAGTTAAAAATACAAATAAGCTCATTTACTCATTCTACATTCAAAGAAGTAAAATAAGTTCAAACTGTAAAATGTGAATACAGAATTGATCAAGGTTTGACTATTGTAACTGTTCTGAAGAGTCAAGAGTTATTTCCCCTTAGCTATTGAAAAACTAATAACAGAACTTTTTAGTAAATGCATTTTCTTTTTTTCTTTTTTTAACTATTGGATTTTGTTCAAATTCTAATGAAAGAGAAAGGAAGCTAATAATTACATCTAATGATGATTACAATAGAAAGGAGAAGTTAATGTTTATATCAATTCAACTTTTATTTATTAGCAAGAATGCTGTTATTTTTGCTGTCAGTAAACTTGACGTGTTATAAGTGTAAGGGGAGGTAACTCTAGATGATTTCAAAAACAGTGATAAGTACGGAGACAATATCTACCTACACGTGATTTTTTACGCTGTGAAAAAATAAGATTAAAACGACTACTAAATAAATTACTAAAAATCACAAAATGACAGGAAAACAAATGTTTGTTCATAAACAATTACAGGTAGAAGTTACACAGGTAAATAATGACAAAAAATGTAAATTGCTTAATTTTCACAAGAAAACTTTAAAAAAAAATTAGTCAAATTTATAAAATTATTTTACTTACTTTTATAATTTTGATTTCAGTTTTCTTTTTTAATTTATCAAAATAATATTTATATTACCGTAGGTGTATTCCTTGTTTAAATATTAATGTCAATAATTTGTCTCAAAAATATATATCAAAAGAATGTTTTGACTATCATTTCCTACCAAGAGACAACCACTGTGAGCAAAATCTTGGTATTTATAAAGGCAAGGCAAGAAATATTGGAAGTAAAAACATTTGTGAAATGTAAACAATTTACAGTAAAAATAGTCCATAAAATATTTTATATATTTCATCAATTCATATTCACATATAAATTAATATTATTGTATTTGACCTAATAAATGCCCCATAAGCACCACCCATTTTGTCAACAACATTTATAAATACACTTAAAAAAACAATTTGGCCTGCTATGGCTATTTTTTTTTTAAATAGTTTGAAATTGTGGCAATCACTCCAAATTTTCAGGACATTTACTTGGTTAAATACAGCATACATATATATATATACAACAAGTACATTTTAACTGTGATAAGTTTCACACGGCCAGTATAATTATTATGTTAACTTTCATTCAAATAATATGTACAGGAACTTCCATCATATTAAATAATATCAAATTAGGCTTTAATTCCCATTGAGATTCAGACTTCATCCATCTCCACCTTGTATAATTATTTAAGAAGAAATAAAATATATTAAAACTGTTAATATCCTGTGAGGACCTTTTTCCTATTTTATCTTAAACATGTAGAGGCCTTTAAGCAAATTTTTGAATAGGATATAAAATTTTAGATTTTTTTTTTAAATTGAGATAAAATAAACTATTATTTTAAGTAGCCCTAACACAACAATTGTTTTCATGATTGAAGGACTGTGGAAATTCCCTAATCACACCGGAAAATCCCTGATATGAGTCTATATATATGTGTTAACTCCAATACATTTATGTACCTATAACTCACATACATATATATAGTAGTTATAACTGGAGCATCCAAGATGCACAGCTACATTATTGTTTGACAATTTAAAAAAACGCTATAATAATGTTAATATGTTTCTCATTTACAAAAAAAGTATTATATTTGAAATTTCGACTTATGTTTTTATGTCATAAGGAAATAATGAAAATTCTATTTAAAACTATTCACTTTCCAACTCATATTTTGACTTCAAAATTGAATATGTCACTAATGACAAATCTGACTTTTGAACCCAAACTTGAAGGATGAGATTTGAACCCAAACTTGAAGGATGAGATTTGAACCCAAGCTTGAAGGATTATGAGACATAGATCTCACATCTTTCCTTTTGATCAAGGTACTGTACTGTACTGTATGCAGTATTAAAGACTCGAAGAATTAAAGAATTTGTCCGAAGCAAAAGGTGTAAGCAACTGTAACGATAGATTTTTAACCTTGTTTACAATTTATGTCTCTTAGTACAATTTCCATTTGATTTTTTTTTCTTTTGATTTTCGGATTGTAATTTTTTTTAAATACCTAACAAATAAAAAATAAC
Source organism: Chlamys rubida (assembly GCA_032359455.1). NCBI lineage: Eukaryota > Metazoa > Mollusca > Bivalvia > Pectinida > Pectinidae > Chlamys > Chlamys rubida. Next base: position 6,104 of record JAUMHH010066102.1, read on the forward strand.
TTATATTTTTCAACTGCTCCTGTCAACTTAGAAACTCGGAAGATAGAGAAGCAGAACAAAGTGATTCTATTTCTATGTTTGTAAGTAACAATCCAAGATGGCGGCACCATGGAAACAGAAATCATATAGAGGGGGGATTTGATTTGTAACCTCAAGTAAGTAGAAACCAAACGAAGTAAGAGAGACAAACCAAGCCTAATCTCCGAGATATCAGCTATATAGTCATGCAAGACCCATTAATCCTGTTGCCTTTGTCCCACGTTAAAAGTGGCTAGATAAAGAAGATCACTCAGGATATAACTATGACACCATAAGAAAGAAAATAAAAATCCATTTCCTCCAAGAATTATTTGGATAGTTTAGAAACAATACCTGTGATAACGGGTTTAACAAAGTTTAAAACTCAATCTAAGTTTTAGATGCCAATCAATTCTGGTGCTTCATTTTTCATTAAATGATAAAAATGTATGTGATCATTAATTTTAAGGTCCAAGAAAGCAGTTGTCATGACAACACTTACCTGAGTTATCATTTTCTGTTGTTCATCGTTATCTTTCTTTAAGTGTCGGATCTCCTTTTTATATCCTTCTTCCTTTTTCTTGCTTTCTTTTTCTGTCTTTTGTAGCTGGTTTTCCAATAATCTGTAATGTGACAGGGTATTGTAATGATACAATACTATAATGACACTGCTAATTATATAATATACAGAATCGTAAAAAAATATTAATGTGAGTTATCTCCCTTCGCTTTTTAAATGACACATCAGTAGCGTACAACCAATCTACATATAAAATATAAATTACGCTTTTTTGTAGAACTATCAGATGTTGGCAAGTTTCTGTCAATCCAACAATTACAGCATCTTGATTAATAGTCAACTTAAAGAGTCTCTCATCATAAAAATGCATATTTACCAGTTACCTCATCTAATTAACATAGATATATCCAACAAAAAATTATCTCCCTTCATTTACACATGCATCCAATGAGTTATCTCCCTTCATTAAACCATATAAAAAAAATAAAGAAAACAAAAATAGATATCTCCCTGTATCAAAAAGAAATGACCTTTCATAAATAGGATACCTTCATTTTAAAGATTTCCTATACATTTTTTGATAACTATTAAATGCTTGTTCATTTCATCTAAATGTTAAGTATTAATGTAAAATAATTTGAACAATTATAATAAAATCTGCTTTTTAGTTTTAGTAAAATCTTTCATTTGATACATTATATTAACCTTGTACAATATTTTATCTCCACAAAATTGGATAAGTATTTTTTTTTTTTTTTTTTTTACCTGATTATTATCAAAGTAGGCATTTTTTCAAGTTTTAAACGTGCCATCAATTTATGAACTAGAGTGTGGAACGCTTCTTAAAAGAAGATAGTAATGTCATGGTTGACAGATAGCATACATCCTTAATCCAGTATGGATTTCCCTATAATTCCTGATCTAAGAAACATTTCCTGACATATAAGCTACATACAGAGGACCTTATCATGTGACCCCGCCTAGTCGCCGTGATCTCAGGACAAAATATTGTTGTCAATTTTAACTTTATCACACAGGGTGGATTATACAGGTGTGAGAGTGTGTTATGTAATGATACACCTGTACAGATAGGAGAAGCTGTCAGCCCAGAAATACAGGTATGGCTGCTGGCCTATCAGGATCCAAGGCCATATAAAGCGATTTTTCAGAAAAGAATTCTGAATTTGAATCCGAATAAAGGTTGTAACTTAAATATAAATTAATATCAGCAGTTTGAATCAAAATTATTTAATATTCAACTTGTATTGTTATGTGAAAATGCTACGGGGCCACTTCTGAACCCAGGACCTCTGATAATAATATGGCCACTCTAACCAACTGATCTGTGCTAGATTGAAGGTCCTCCCACTACAGTTATATCTTTTGAAAAAATATTAAGGGGAGGTAACTGAATGTAGAAAAACTATTGTGAATTTTTATATTGTTTTGCCTGCTGTGGGACAAGGATCCTCAAAAATAAATTTGAAAGTGTTTCCTAAAATTGTATCTGTTTTTACCGTTTGCAAATTTTACATCAGACACATGAAATGGATGCCTTGTAAAACATGAATATGAACTTATATAATCTCACGTCTTACCCTTCACAAATCTCACACATTAAAACATAAGGGGGTTCCTCGGGACACATGGTACATTTATCGGATGTAGATATTGTTTCTATTCGTAAATTCTTCATACATTCCTCGCATGTACAGAAATAATTGTTTTCAGGATCATATTCAAAATGGTCGTCGGGCAAAAAGATGTTGTCTCCTTCTTCAGATATCGGGTGTAACCCCGGTCCCTGGTTCGGGTTTGATCCGTAACAATCATAGTATTGCAAATCCCCGTTTTCATTTAACTCTTCATCATCAAACGTTTGACAATCAGCGTCAATGTGTTCTAAAGGGTGTTCATGACTGCATGTGCATTCAACTTCTTCTAGTGTCATGTGACTTTCTTGTGTCATGTGACTGTCTGATGTCATGTGACAATCTGAATGATCATGGTCTACTTGTGATGTATTGTGATGGACAGATGGCGAAATGGCACCATTACGACACTGGGTTTGAGGTTGTTCTTCAAAAGGACTTTCGTACATGTCCTGTGTCGGACTATCGTACATGTCCTGTGTCGGACTTTCGTACATGTCCTGTGTCGGACTTTCGTACATGTCCTGTGTCGGACTTTCGTACATGTCCTGTGTCGGACTATCGCTGACGAAAGAACCTTCACTGTCCGAACTATAATCCTCTGATAATCCATTTTCTGAAAAATGGTTGCCTGACACTTCTCCCTTACTCTGTGTTTCACAAACGTTTGAATTAACAACCTTCTGATTCTCAGCGTCGCTTTCTTGTGTAGAAATCTGAGCGTCAACATGAGACTGATCATGAGATTCGTCCGCACTGTTGCTTGAAACATCAACACAAATCTGATTCCCTGAAATGTTTAGATTTTGATGAGATATTGATTTGGAGATGGGCGACATTGTACGATTCTCACGAACAGCTGTATCAATGAAATCAACTTCTGTTGACCTTGAATGAGTTGAACTTTGACCTGAAAGATCAGAATCCATAGAATCAACAGAAATTTGTCTTGTAAAACCAACACAATCAGGCCTCTCATGAGCTTGAGAAGTTGAATCATCAATAGACCCATTTTCAAAAATGCTTGAACTTGCATGAGTCTGTGTCATAGAAATGCTTGAATCAATATCAGAGGATAAAATGGAAATGTTTGAATCAATGTGATTCTGTGTCACACTAGTGCTTGACTCTGTCACTGTCTGTATCACAGACATGTTTGAATCATTTTCTATCTGTGTTAAGTCATGGTTTGAACGAGACTGAATCAGTGAAACGTTTGAATTTGTCATTGTACTTTCATTATTATTGCACAAAATACTTTCTATCTTTGAGATATTTTCCTCCTCATTACAATCGTCTGGTGGCAAATATCCGTGAGAATTAGCACTTGAAGAATCAATTTCAAAAATCTGGTAATCTGGTTTTGATGAAACTGTAGTCAAACCTTCAGAGACTTCTGGTGAATCATGTGCAGCATTGCTTTCTGAATTCGTTTTCCGAAGTTGGTCCAAATCCTTGAAGATAACTCCGTCTATTTCAAATGATCCCTTTGTTTCGTGAACTTTGACCTTTCCACTGGGTGAGCTATGCTGACTCCGCTCCTTCCCATCAGGCGGCCATTTTGCATCGAAATCAGCTCGGTCACTCAGAATGACCCCACTATCCAGACTCTCGGGTGACTTTTGACCAGTGTCCGAACTGTAACCAGTTCCTGTATCAATGTGAATAAAATCCTTTTCGCTTCCGTTAAATTCCGTAGTCACGTTGCCTCCCATCATGAGGTCTATGTGTGTAGGAGGTGTCTTCAACGGATTAACATGATTCAACGATAAATATCCGTCTGTCTCGTCTATTTTGTCCCCACCTTCATCGTACACAGAGTTATCTCCCCTTGTCCTAACCATTAATCCTTTAACAGGTGGTACACGTATTTCCTTCATAGAAATATTTGAGAAGATTTTCCAGTGTACTTAATCTTCAGCATAGCATTTTAATAAATGCTTTTCCAAAGAAAGTTTAATCCAGTTGTAGATTTATCTGTAAATGTCGTATCGTATAGCACACTTGTGTCCAATGCAATGTCGCCTCCACAATCTGCAAAACAGAAAGAAAAACAGATTATTCATTATAAATTATGAAATTGAATTATCTAATATATTTCATTAACAGCTCTATGTTGATTTTCTCATGAATATCTTGAATTAATTTGTATCTGATCTGCCTCAGGGAGAATGTCATTGTTAGATCAATAATAATATGCTTTTTGAAGTAATTGTTTTGGTAAAAAATAACAATCACTTATCTGCCCATAGTGGTAAAACAGTGCCATGTTAGATTTACATATCTTAAAACTACCTTAAAAAGAAAACACCTAATTGGAAATTACAGCACCATAAGTTACAGATCACCTCAGCCTATGGACTTCACAATTGAATTACTACAAAATCAAACAATTTTCTATCTCCTTTGAATGATCTACATTTCAAAATTTTACTTAACTTGACGCATTTCATTATCAACAGAATAATGAAAAAATTTGTTATACTGTCACCATTTGCCAAGTAAAACCTTGTTATACTGCCACAGTTTCTCAAGTAAAACCTTGTTATACTGCCACAGTTTCTCAAGTAAAACCTTGTTATACTGCCACAGTTTCACAAGTAAAACCTTGTTATACTGCCACAGTTTCACAAGTAAAACCTTGTTAAACTGCCACAGTTTCTCAAGTAAAACCTTGTTATACTGCCATTATTCCCAAGTAAAACCTTGTTATACTGCCATTATTCCCGCCATTATTCCCAAGTAAAACCTTGTTATACTGCCATTATTCCCAAGTAAAACCTTGTTATACTGCCACAGTTTCGCAAGTAAAACCTTGTTATACTGCCACAGTTTCACAAGTAAAACCTTGTTAAACTGCCCTCATTTGTCCAGCAAAAAAATGGCTTTATAAGTGAAATACGGTAGTACCGCTGTGCAGGAACAGCCACAAATGTTCTCAAAACCCAATCCATCACTTTTTTATTCAGCACATTGGTCTAACAAATACCAGAGGCTAGCATTAATCCAGCTGTACACAATAACTGCAATCAATTATAGATCATGATAGCAAAATTGCCAGAAAGTTGGCAGGGATAATCAACCGTGTACATACACGTGGGGGAAATACCTGGAGTGTCTACAGCACCCGCAGGGATGTGATAAGGCCTGGAATGTTTTTAACCTAAACAGACTCCGGTCGATCAAACCCACGTTTAGTTAACAAGGTTTCAACTCATTTTTAAAAGTATGCATTGAACAAAAAGAATATCTTTATAATATATAGATACATTTTTTCATCAACAACTGATTTTCAATGTTCAATTTCAGGATTGAAATACAAATGTACAATATCTTCCAAAAAACGTTATATTTCATGAATTTGTCGTTAAGGTTATCAGGATTTTCTTTTTGCCTGTTAGCTTAAAAAACAGTCAATATGAGTTATATATTCTTAGAACCAATGTTCTAAAAATATTGAAATAGCAACAATAATATCTAAAGAATTATTTGCTGATAAGAAACGAAAATAAAATATTTGAAAATTTGTTAGAGATTTTGAAAATAATGAATGTGACCATTCTAACAAAACCTCCCTATAAAGCTAACACGACTTGATGCACTCAGTATAAAGATATCAATAGCTCACACGTCCATGATATTTGCTGAACCGTCATGATAACAGACGCTGGCGAGAAGAGATAAGACACAAAACTATAAAAGAATTGATACTAAAGTGTATTTTATGTTTCAGAAGACAGCAGAATGGACTCAGGCTAAAACTGTATCAATATATCCCACCTTTGAGAATTTGTTTTAATCCATTCAGCACTAACGTCACATTTGAACTTCACCAAATAAGAAAGTCCAGTTTAAATATGTAGGGGTGAATGAGTTAATACAGAGATTCACTAAATAGAGAAGATTATTTTGTCAATATACAGTTAAATTCAGTCTTAGCTGAACACTAAAACCGTCTTTGATCCTGTATGACAGATATTTTGCCCTCTGCCTCACTGTGTAGTAGAGAACCCTGTATATATCAGACATCTGCCTCACTGTGTAGTAGAGAACCCTGTATATATCAGACCTCTGTCTCACTGTGTAGTAGAGAACCCTGTATATATCAGACATCTGTCTCACTGTGTATAGTAGAGAACCCTGTCTATATCAGACATCTGCCTCACAGTGTAGTAGAGAACCCTGTATATATAAGACATTCATAAAATGGTAAATATCAAGAAAAAACATCCAGCGAACAGAGCACAAAACTCAAAAACAGATATCATTGTCCCCAAAAAAACACAACTGTCACAAAGACAGGACTTGAACCCATGACCCTGTGGTGAAAGGTTCAGGATTATAAATGCTACAAGCTGAAATTGGCCTCAACAGCCCCCAAATAAAGTCTGAAAAGTGCTCATATCTCTCCCAAACAAAATATTGCAGGGCATATATACATGTATCTGCCAAGGTCAAATGGTACTCATATCTCTCAAACAAAGTCTTAATTAAAGTTACACATATCACCAAAAGTTGATGTTAAGATTTACCTGGAACAGGTGAGAAATATGTATTTGTTTACAATCCAGATTCAGCAACAGATACAATGGTACACAGAGCCTAATGGAACACACCTGTTTCTCCTGCGATCAGTACGTCAATGTTTCACCTGTACAGGTGAGAACTGTAAACAACACCTGAGCAGGCAGGTACACTATAATGCAAACACACAGGTACTCAATCTACAGGTGACATGGAATTTGACTCGGTGTCAATATCACACAGGTGTAAATATTGACCTTAATTAACACCTGAGTACACCTGTATAAGGCAAATTACCTGAGTCTACCTCTCACCTGCAACATTAAAGTAGTGATACGGGTAAATCAACTTGTGAGGTCTGTAAGGACAGCACCACAGGTAATTACCAACTAATTACCTGTAATAATGACAAACACCTGAGGTACCTCATGATCAGGTAACAACAATTAATTACCTGTATAACTACCTAATAATTGATTCTATCTGTAATCTGAGCGCAGACTGTCTAGAAATCAAATTGTCTTGTTCTTAGATTTGTAATTATATTGTCTCAGCATATTTGCCAAAAAGTTTACCCGGAGAATCTGTGCAACAAAAATTTTAAGGAAGAACTTGCATTTGTAATCCTTATTTTGGAACAAAGTTAGAGTGGAAATGCAATAAGCTTTAAACTGCTCTACATAAGGAATACATTAAATGTTTCATATTGAATTTGAACGATTTCAGATGTCAGATTATGAGGATCAAGTTTATTCAAAGAAATGCTGCGACAGAAAAGGTTTGTCACCAATGGTAAACTTCTAATAAACACAATATTTTACAGTCATTTGTTTTTAGCTATGAAATATGTCATATCTTTGAACTTCAAATTAATTTTATCAGAGCTTGATCATGCTGAAATGGGAATTTTAATGTCAAGGGTTTTTAATGACAAAATTTCATTCTTATTAATTAACAGATACACCTGATTTTAATTATCAATCAAATAATGCAATTATCAATCTATAACACAAATATACCCAAAATGTGAATATATGTCATTTTCAATGAGAAGCACTGAATTATTGTTTCATATTATTTTAATTTATTACAAAATATCATCTTTATAAATTTGCAACCAAAAATCAAATGCCCACAATCTCAATGACTTTTACCGAAAAGGAACAAATAAAAAAAAAAAACCAGAGAAGTCGTAACTGTATAGTATTATTGCGAAGAGAAGGAGTATGAATGAGATTTAAACTTACAGTGAATACCTGTGATTTTCACACCTGTACGACAATTAAAACTTTAAAGGCCATTTAAGACTTTGTATACAATGACATATATGTCATATATTTAATCCAAACTTAAACATTATTGAAACAATTTACCACTTTACATTGTGTCAATCTAACACCAAACAGCTGAGTGACCTAAAGTGCCAATAAGTACGTATATATATACACCCCAACAAATAACGTAAGTATATATATACACACCCCAACAAATAACGCATGTATACCAAACAAACTCAAGATAAATAACTTCTGGTTGTGGTCAACAGAATCTGTTAGAGGACACTTCAGACCGGTGTAATCCTCCCAGGTGTAAACACAAAGGGCAGGTAATAATCCCACAGGTAAGACCTCAAACGTATGGGCGGCACACTAAACCACCCAGCACTGAGTAGGCCCGGATTACAACAGATCAGACAGATTTCACTGGATGCCTTATTAAAACACAAATAAAATCTTCACAGATTTAGTTCCGACCGGAGTCGATATACCTGCAGTTTAAATTAATCACACAGAACGTAATCCCGTGTATTGTACATGTATAACAGATAATCGTGTAATTGAGTGTCTACAAACACCTGTTTAAATCCCTTTGAACTTTTCTTCTGTTGCTTCTGTTTAAGAATTAAAAGATATTGAATAGATTGTGCATATCAAACAAATTTTCGACATATTTTGACCGAGAAAAATCCATTACCATTTGATCAAAGATTTACCTGTAATTTAACTCAGCTTGACTTCCTCACAGACAGAATAGCTGTGTGCACCCATAGACAGGTAGATTAGCTACTGCATGGTGGCCCTACTATGTACAACGTGCCCGATGAAACAAATACTAATGTCTGTGACAACATGTTAACTTAATGAGCTCGTAAATATATGTCCTAAATTCATTTTCCTACCGGTGTTAAATAGAATTTTAAGAAAGATTTTTGTGTTATTCATTATCTAACTTTATTATAATGTTTATACATTCAATTTTACACTAAACTAAATTTCAAAGTTTTCCAAAAATCTTTACTGATAATTTATAATAATTCATCATTAAGCTAACCAAGCTTGGAACAATAATGTTATGCTATATTATAGTATAGATCATTCTATTTCACTACATCATCAAAATATCCCAATCAATCTACTTTTCAATAACAAGCTTTAGGAACTACTGACATTTCTAGATAATTGTAAGCTAAGAACTACTGGTATTTCAGGAAAATGTCGATGATTTTCCCCTGTAATATGACAGAACTCCGGACTTATCTATACACAAAGCTTCTGTTAGAATTTCTTCACAACTTTGTCAGCTTAACTGGCCCTTTACTAAAATTATAAAACTTACTTTACAAATTTCAAATATTTTTCTACACTATTTTCTATTAGGTGGTAACTTTTAAATCAATATTTACAAACAATGTATGCTACTAATTTAACGAATTTTCACAATATCCAAGACTTATGATTTTCTTTAATCTACTGTTAAGCTGACAAGTCGGGACCCAGGTAGGTGATATACTTGCAAAGGTGCAGAGTTGTGAAACATTCCACAGGTACTTGTATAGGTAACTTTATGATCCTGTCAATTAGCCATTAGCACAGACATTATGGCCCAATTCCAATAAGACATGGTTTTTACCTGTAATTGGTACCTATATATCATATGTAACATACATGTAACATACAGACCCCGTCCAGTCAGCAGTCACCTGAAGCTCGTTACAGGTACGCTTTACCATAAAACCCCAAAACGTACAATGTTGGTACTAACGTAGGTCCAGTTCCCACAGGCTGCCTCCACCTGTCATGTTACCTGTTGTACAGGTACGCCATCCCACACAGGTAAACGTTTCCCTAGCATCAACATCAAGGTACATAGACTCTTAATTAATGTCAAACAAGTTTTTCCTGTCTTCTTTATTTTTTACATAAAAACTTATGTACATTATAGGATGTTCACTCAGTCAACCCTAAATGTCTAATATGGACTTGCCCAGTCTTTGATATGGAAAGGTTCAAATGTGACTTTAGGGGTGAAGCCCTAAAATTACATCAGTATTCAAAGAATGTCCCCCTGAACCATAAAACTTAATTTGTTTTGAATATAAAAAAGTGTTTTTTTCGAAGTTTATACAAAATTTTCTATCCCTGTAAAAATAACACTGAATTCTCATCTTTTTATGTAATATTGTCTTGCCTATTTTGGAATAATCTTCACTTTTGTCAACCATTTGATTGCTATTTCATTTTATTATGTCGTTAACTAATGTTGGCTTTTATGATAAATTTGCCCTTAACTCATTAACCCCTGAAATTTCATAATGAACTATTCCAACCTTTGAATTGGAAGAGTCAAAATGTGTATGCAGGGGTGAATGAGTTAATACAGCTAGAGAGTGCAACTGCGGCGAACATTTCCTGTATACAGTATATATTAAATGTAGCTCAAAATCTTTATAACATTGTTGTTATTAGGAGGAAATATATGTATACTTCCAGTATTTCATTGAAAACACATGATGACCTTTGTGACTGAAATAATGCCAATGTCAATTTCTGACATCAGTTTCAGAAAGTCGTTTCTGGGTATCGATTACTAATCCTTTTATCTGTCTGATGCCGATTAGCAGGCAAATTGAAGCCGATAATTCAAGCCATTACAATATTGATCCCTTAGTGAACACCTCACTCAGTAATAAGTATGGATTAGGATAGGATAATCTGTATATAATCTCATTCTGTATTGTACAAGGATATTTATAATATACTGGCATGACATACGGATTTTGACTTTAATATCAGACTTCCTAGAAGTCAGAAACATATCATGACCGGATTATTTTCAAACTGTATTTAATGCAAAGCATATTATCTGTTTATTTTCTGTGTATGTGTATTTTAAGTATATATCTGCAAAGGTAAAATATGTTATAAGCAGATCGATTTTTATATTTTTACTGAGAGAAAATTAAAACATATTTTGGAACTATTGATTTATCAATCTATGGTAAATCCTTGGAATTTCTAAAATATTAGATTGAAACTTGAGAAAATTCTTTCCCTATATTATCACTAAGAAATACCGGTACATGTCTCGTGACATAACAACAGTTTGAGTGGGTGTATAAGATGTCTATGTATGTATCCTCTTCATTTTTTATTAAGGATTGAGTGTCTAGATCAGACAACATCCTGAAGATATCTTTCTTACCCTGCTTCTAATTTTCATATTTTCATTTCACCTACAAATGTATAATACGTACGTCACCATTCAACAGTATGAACTGATACGTATATAGCATAAATGTTGGATGTTTTGAAGTCTATCAACCAATCACGAGTCAGACGAACAGCTTTCCAAATTGATATCCACTCCGAGCAGTGATATCCCTGAGTCTACTGGACTTGAATCATTCCTACGTGATATTTTTTATTTTTTACCTGGTACATCACAAAACAACACAACAATCTCAAGTACCTGAAATGTTTCCTCGTTAGTCGGAAAACTAGTTCAGGTGTATAAAGATTGTGTACCTGCGTACTTATAAGGATGGGTTACCCAACAAACCTGTAACGCATAACACACTCATACCCGGTAAATAATATTTCAACTAAACAAATTCATCAAAAGTAATCCTAACCGTGCAACAAAAAAGATTCAAAAGATAGTCTGCCTAGCTCAATCAGATTTGTCTCCTGGTCTCGTTGTTAATTTACTAGGTAATGCTATTTTACCTGGCACATAACTCTAGTCCGATAACAACATCACACACGAAACCCTGCCCATATCACCTCCTGTATTTAGACATAATGGCGGCTGTCAATGTCATTCGTTTCATTAAGACTTTTCAAAACTCGGTTTCAACAAAAGCCAGACCTGTATGAATATATATTATTATTTAGGCCAAATATCCAAACATTTAATTTATTATCTGCCCTTGTATGAAGTCGTGAAAGGTCATACCTGATGTACCCTCCACCCCGAGTTATAATAAAGACGGGATATAATAAAGTCGGGATATTATGTCTATACTAGGTCCAGATACACACAAATCTTTAGATATTATTTCAGGAAGTCTGAGGTACCGTATATGAACTAGTAATCACCCTCTATCCCTAATTCTGTCCAAACGTCCCATTTTAATAAGAATTTATCATAATTCAGACTTTTTCCTTGAAAAAAAGTGTCCATCATGTACGGCTACCGTTATTTGAGAGAACTTTGGAGGATTCTGCAATCATTATCTCTTAAATTGCTAATTTTCAAAGACACTTTGTCATGTTGAATACAGTATACAGAATTGAAGGGAAAATGATATATTACCGCAACTACTAAAGAAGTAGGTAAACTGCAAGATAAACAAGGTTTGTCTGTCCTCAATTTTTACATTAGAGTATACATTACATTAATTTTCATCTGTTAATCTGATAACTTTTTATGCACTGAAACTTACAGTCAGCTTTAATGACAAAAACATCTTGTCATGTTTAATATCATAAGGTGACATAATTCCTTTCTGAATACTCCACAAACTCATAAAGGTGTCTGCTATGTAACTTAAATCTACATATCAAATTTCCTGATAGTTTTCTGACGTCTACCTGTAGGCCTAGTATTTTCATGACCATTCCTTCGGTTTAGAAAAGTCAATTAACCTGCCAATGATATATTAGAAAATTCCCAACGAAGATGTTTTCCTTACTTGGAAAGCTTGATTTTAGTTTAAAAGAATCTAAATTTTAGGAATTTTATCCAAACTTCAGTAATGTTTTCCCAAGGAATTTCCTAAGTTGAGAAATAAGGCCCCCAGGATTGTTTTTTTGTTATACCTCCTAATACACTGGTAAAAAAACAAGTTCAAAGGTCAAACATGGGTCTCATATACTGTACGCCAAACCTAGCCTTATCGCCACATCAAAGGATCTTTTGACCAGACAATGGCTTTGTAACGGTATAGCATCATAACCCAAAAATAAACGTGATGAAGTACGTCTCATTGAGCAGAAATATCTATAACATTGTTGATATTATAAGACATAGACCAAAATACTTTGGTTTGTCATTGTTTAGATCAAATTGTATACGTGACTTAATAGAATACATATATCTAAACCCTGAATTTGACATTGTTTACATCATTTCTGTTTGTATACGTGACTTAATAGAATACATATATCCAAACCCTGAATTTGACATTCATTTTTAAATTTTAGAAGACATCCTAAAGTTCAGGATGGAATTTTAAAAAGAGGATAGGACTGAAGTAAAATTGAATTAGACGATATGAAATAAAATTCTTTTTCGATCTTAAATCTAAGTTATTAATTTGTAGTTTAAATTACAAGATTTAATTAATCTTATTTCCTTTCATTCCATTGAAATTATGTCAATGACAAACATTGGTTTGTATTGTGCTAGAATTGTGATCTCAATGAAATAATTACTGGTATCCCATCATATGATCGTGACACTGTAGTATTCAGAGGTTAGTTAATATGAAGACTAAAATATCAGCTGAAAGGAAACAGCACAGCAAGATAGAAAACAAAAGTTACGAGATCCGAATAAATTGTTGCGATTGTCCTCAAAACCATAGCAAGAAGGACTGATATTTCACCTGGTAAACATCTCAGGTATTACCAGACCATCTCATTACCATCATTTCCTCGTTAATGAAGGTATGTTAAGTTTGCAAATGTGAAAATCCAAATCACTCAATTTTCTCTCTTTTCACAACCAAGCAAATGTGTGCAGATACAAATTAAATCAAAGACTGCATGTGATTATGAAAATCTACCTGGACATTTTACCTGTACTTGTAGACAGATGTGTTTACGAAGGATAGAAACAAACGTCTCGTTAAATTGATGCATTATACAGGTACATTATCATGCCGACAGCTAGGTAACAACAGAGATGATGCGGACTGGAGATATAATACACCATCTTCAAAGTCACGATTATCCTAATATACACACGCCTTAGGATGTGTTACCTTTTGTAACTTTTCAAAAAAAACAAAAATCTAAAACAGAAACAGACCTTACCTGTATATTACTGTAAGATGTGCTAGTTACATTTTGTTGTATAAATCTAGGTCCACAGGGTTAAGGAATACATTAAAACAGATACAGAGAAATTCCTCGACTGCCTGAGTCTATGTTAATATATACACTGATGTCTATAATGTACCTGTGAGGGTTTTCATGTCTATTAGCACAATGATTACTTCCTGTCCTTTCTCGTTAGCCCAGGTAAATCACAGGTGTGTTCCAGCATTAAAAAGACTTTAAATTCAAATACCTGAGAAATTACAGCTTTTCCCAAAACGAAAACGAAACACTGAAATTTAAGGTTACAAGATTCTGATACCTTGATTAACAAAAGACATGGATGTAGAAGCTATGTGTTTGTATCTACGAAATACTCAATGACCACGATTCAGAATATGTTTCAAGAATTTGAGGAGTGTGCATAACCTATCAATTGTTGTGAAAAAACGTTTTATAGAATTTTGTCATCATATGTTTTCTTAAAAGTTAAAGATCAAAATCAAGCACAAAAATTTAATCCATGTCATTTCTGCTAAATAATGCTCTGGTACGTTCTGTTCATCTAGTCTATACTTAACCCATTCACCCCTGAAATTTCATAATGCACTATTCCAACCTTTGAATTGGAAGAGTTCAAATGTGTCTTCAGGGGTGAATGAGTTAAGGACAATGAAATGTTTAGGCACATGTTTGGTTACAAGTCCCTGAGACATTCATTTAAATAAATGGATTTTGGATTTTAAACCATTTCTAAGAAAAAGACCCTCCTGAGCTTATTTAATAGGTAGAATATGCTAAGGACATTCCTGGACCCGTGTTGGGAGACAGTTTGAAAGGCTCAATGTCTGTGGAGTTTACTAATCAGTAGTTTGAATTCTTCTTCACGTGAAAAACATCATGAAACGGACGATTTGTGAATTGTGTAATTTAAACCATTATAGCTTTGTGTTTCAGCCGTCTGAATCAGTATAATGTAAATCTTTAAATCTAAGTAAAGGAATATCAATAAAGCTTTTCACATTTTTTTTAATCTTTTACGCTTAAAATCCGTCTCGTTAGAATGAATAAATATTCCCAAAGCTCCTTACATTTAAAGTGTTCATCTTAATATTTAAAACTGGTATTGAGGTAATTAGAATAGCTGTAGTCCCCCTGATAGGAACCAAGGCCATAGGTCCTGTGTGTCTGTATTGTAGACATCTATCAGAAATATAGTAGGTATTTACACTTTATAAACAAAGTTTAACCATTAAGCTAGAATTTAAGGATCCCCGTACCACTGCCAAAACTGAAATAACACATGTGAAACTTGTTTTTCCTGCATGACTATAGCGTTGATAAATCGTTTCTGAAAAGTAAATTATACCTAAATGCCTGACTTTTATGAAAAATATAATAAAGATAAAATAAACAAAAAATAATCTACCATATATTATTCTGAATTAAAAATTCAGCGTGGCTGGAACGGGTTTCGAACCCTCTACCTCAAGTTGTTATACTGTCACTCTAACCAACTGTGTTCGCTTGTCAACGATAGTCTACTGGACCAACTGTGCTAGTTATATCTGAAACGAAATTAAGGGGAGGTAACTGTTTATACAGAAAACCACAGTACAGTGAGTGGGACAGAGATCCTTAAGGTACAACTAAAATTGTTTTAAACAGCAAATGACAGTGACTATCAACAATGCTAGTCCTGTGCTGGATTACAATGCACTTACCTGTTAACCGTTCCTACAGGTTGAAAATTATATAACAAGCACTTGAAGCAGCTAATGTGTCTCAATATTCCAAGATACAACAAAAACTGATATCTCACTAATGAGATTTTTTATCAGAGCATTTTAACATGGAGCAATGTCTTTCCCCATGAAACCCTAAACAGATAAGCTACATGTTGTCTCCTTGTCTAATTCCCCTAAACCCCTTAAACTACCTAATCTTATCTTATATCATGTCCATGATGAATCCTTAATCTATAATCTCCCTGCTCCCCCAAACATTGAATTTGTATTAATATCACCATTTAGATCGATCTCTTTCTAAACCTGCTGTAAAATGGCTTCTATACATAGTAAAAAAGTAGATAACATGGGGAAATATCTGAAACTCTGTATCACTGTCAGATATAATGACAACTCAAATACTACATTAACCCTTTCACCCCTAGGTAACTTTAGTAGACTCTGCCATACATTCATCTGGATGAGTCCATTATGGTCTACAGTGGTGAAAGGGTTAAAGTTAATCATTGTTCACTATCTATGTGATAGGATGTCCCGACTAAGAACTAACAAAACATACACTGATTTATAACACTATAGTTTAAAGTTGTCATTTTTCATTACTGGTATCTATGTGACCAGAAGTCCTAACTAGACAAGAACATGTTTAAAACGGGAATGCCAAGTATTTGTTTTCACACTTACATTGAAATCCTTTGCTTTTCATCTCTTCATAGTAATCCAGTGCTGTTGTCATATGTTCAAACTAAACAAAGGAAAATGGAGGACATCAGTAATAACACACGACATTGATAACCAGTAATAACACACGACATTGATAACCAGTAATAACACACGACATTGATAACCAGTAATAACACACAACATTGATAACCAGTAATAACACACAACATTGATAACCAGTAATAACACACGACATTGATAACCAGTAATAACACACGACATTGATAACCAGTAATAACACACAACATTGATAACCAGTAATAACACACAACATTGATAACCAGTAATAACACACGACATTGATAACCAGTAATAACACACGACATTGATAACCAGTAATAACACAC
>JAUMHH010066213.1:0-22955 GCA_032359455.1 Chlamys rubida
CAAGATGATCGGAACAAGATGATCGGAACAAGATGATCAAAACGGAACAAGATGATCGGAACAAGATGATCGGAACAAGATGATCAAAACGGAACAAGATGATCGGAACAAGATGATCGGAACAAGATGATCAAAACGGAACAAGATGATCGGAACAAGATGATCGGAACATTACACGATCGTAGATTTGTGTTTGTTTGCATTACACGACCGAGTGGACCATGTCAAGTCGCCATCATATCAAATTGGGAATATTTCGGTCATTGTTTGTGAGTCGATGTGACGTATTTGATCAAAGCTTTGTTACCTACAGAGATATCAGTTTTAAAATAAATATCTAGCAACTTCGATTATTTGTTAAGATATGAGATAATGTAAATTAAAACGTATTTCTTGACAATATTTTATATCAATATTCCTGATTATATTTCATTGATATGATAAGATGTAACATGATTTAAAAACTTTTAATCGACCTCTTAGCATCATAAATGTCCTTGTTTTTATAAAGGTTTTTGTTTATTTTAAAGAAAACTTAGTTTGTTTGTTAATGTTTAACGTCCTCAAAACAGCCAGTGTGTTATGAGGACGGTTGCCTAGGGAGACAAAACAGCCAGTGTGTTATGAGGACGGTTGCCTAGGGAGACACAACAGCCAGTGTGTTATGAGGACGGTTGCCTAGGGAGACATCGCCGGGAAGTGATAATAGACAGAAAATAAAGACAACTGGAAAGACAGGAAACGAAAAGAGGTCTGAAGTGTTGCAATGGGGCCGTATATCACTTTCGGTCTCTTCTATGTCCTTTTAGTAGAAGACACTGAAAACAACCCTCGATTCTACAGGGGCCCACATTAGTCGCCTCTTATGATACACGTGCATTGGGATACAACAGGTCTATATTTGGTTTCGTCAATGTCCCCTAAACACCAGACAACGAAAACACTACCCTCGGTTCTACAGGGGGCCCACATTAGTCGCCTCTTATGATGCACGTGCAGTGGGATACAACAGGTCTGTACTTGGTCAATGTCCCCTAAACACCAGACAACGAAAACACTACCCTCGATTCTGAAGGGGGCAAAGAAAACTTAGCCAAATACATTCAGAATATATGCCTAGTAGTCGGAATGAACAAACCTAGCTTATATATATGACTAATAATTTATATGGTTCATGTTAATTTATGTATTTTAATTACTATTATTATGTTACTGTTCTACAATATTTTGTTTCCTGTGTGGAGCTTCACAGTGGGAAAGCATACTGTACATCTAGGGAAATACAGGGGCGGCGACAATGTCAAACACCAAAACCCAGGAGAGGGTATTCGTCTGATTAGACAATTAAACGTTTAGTATGGTAATATTTCTATAATATCTCCCACAAGGACAGTGTTCCTGGTTCTGACTGATCAGACCTGTAACTACGAGGTTTGTTTGGTCTCGGAACACACTAGAACACACTAACAGTGTAATTATCAATTCTCTGATATTTCCAGATTGTTTCGTCAGACGCGGCGAGAAGCGATAGAAACTTTTTCATGCAGATGGCTGGACTGGGGACTCTAGAGACACTAGCAACGAAAATGTCATCAGCAGAAACGATCCAGAAACGGAGCTTCAGAATTCTTTCCAAGACTTGATGATCAGCGTATCTTTGTTTTAAGAGTCATTTATACATATTGAACGTTTAATTGACCGTTATACGTATATTAGGGCTTGGTCTGGCATAAGAAGCCAAATACAGGACCGGATAAACAATTAAATATGTATTTACATACTCGTCTGCTATTGTATTAAAAGAAAGAAAAAGAAACAACAGTAAACAAACATAAAATGAAAGAGTAGACAGAAATCACCGCAAAGTTCGGGTCAATGTACTAATGTTATAAATTCATGGAAAAATCCAAGATAAATCTGTATGAATATGGTTTGAAAAATACCACGAGACAAAAAAGTCCATTGAATGTTTTCATAAGGCACGTCGAGTTTATTGGTCAATTTAATATTTATCATTTGGCTGTTGTGGAAAAACAAAATTCAGCATTTATACAGATACTGCCTCATTTTCGACTTGTCTAACAAACTGATTTATTGAAAGATAATTTTACTTGAAAAGATGACTAGTGATTACGTGTGTATTTGATAATAGAATACGAAAGACTACACATGCTTAGTGAACCAAAGGACATATCATGACGTCATAGTCCTTGTACACTCGGTCACATGCAAAGTATTTTAATGCAATACTAATATCTAAAAATATTAATATTTATATTTACCATACAAAACGACCATACGAAGCATCAACCATGTCTCTACCTTTGAAAGTAGCTTAAGTAATATTTATGACAATAAGAGACATCAACTATATATACCTTTACATTGGAAAGTAGCCTGTGTAAAAATCTATTTTTTACAAAATCTGTGAAGACGTTTACTGTACGAGATACATACAAATATTCTTATTAATGAATTAACAATCAGCAAAACAAATGTATACGCCGGATATTAAAGTTGTTTTTGTTATATAATCTATCAATACGAACAGAGCACATCACGCTCGAATGCCTCTATTAATTTACGGATGAGTTAACACGATGACACTGGTGTTAAAGACACTACTACCTGGGGCGTTTATAACTCGAGTCCTAACAAAGGGCAGATGTCACTATAATTACCTTATTCTTCTATCTAGTTCGAGTTGCGAGTGATCATACACAATTACATGACAACTTAGGCGCATGGAAAGACTTTATTATTTTTATTAACTAATAGCTCTTGACATTCATTAATTAAACGAACAAATGAGGAAGTATGAAGAACCTAAGTTTACTTCAGCTTCGTTAAACCGTATTATCACTATTTAAGATTTAGATTAAATGATGGTAAGGTTGAGTGTATATTTCACTTCATTTCACAAATATCTATAAAACGCGGTTACATTACGTATTACGTTGATTACATACATTTCGACTGATCCTTATTTCTACTTTATCCTTATTCTCGCGTGATCCTTACTTTCTTGTAAAGATTCCATTGCAAATTCTAGAAATTATACTAAAACATAGCATATCAATACACACCGATTTAAACTTAAATAAAAGCTTATAGGAAGGTTTGCCCACAAAATTAACTGTTCGTAAAAAATATAGATAATTTACACTATTTGTACGCTTTTTTTAATCGTAACCAATGATTTCGAGTTTAATAAAAATTTATAAATTTATTGACGTGTAATTGAAAAAAGTATTTTTCCTCCCAAAACACATACCAGAAAGTGTAAAGACGACTACCACTATCAGGCATTGCATTAATAAGGTGGACCAATCAACCCTACGGACCGACGTTATTGTTCCAAAGTCTAACACTGGACCAATTAACCCTACGGACCGACGTTATTGTTCCAAAGTCTAACACTGGACCAATCAACCCTACGGACCGACGTTATTGTTCCAAAGTCTAACACTTAGATAGTGTCTTTCTCCTGTCAGACGCATACCGTAAAAATGTATAAATGAAAATTACATTATGTCTTATCAAAAACACTTAAGTTGTATAAGTCACTGTAACTTAAATGAATTGTTAGATTTGCATGCCATATATAAATGCATAAATAAATGAATAAAATCTGAAATAATATTTTTGTTTTGTTTTGGACCAAAAACAAATCGACGTGTCTTTACGTTGGTGAGGTTATATTCTGATTTTTGATAATACATGTACTCATTTCAGAATTTCTCATCATGAGGTAATCTTTGCTTATTTGAAAAAAATAATCACATTCTCATTACTGATTTAAAATACCTTGAGTAAAGCAGCCGGCAGAGCCCCTTGAGTAACACACCCGAGGTATGAGACAGAAACCCTTGAACAACGCACCCATGATGACCATATGAGCCTCTGGAGTTAAACGCCCAATACACAATGAACATCTGTAGTATTGTACCAAAGACAATAGATAGTTCACATGCATTAATGCAACTTAGCAAACTGACAGAAATACTGAAGTATTTCACCCACGATAACTCTATGAATTTCTTGAAAGATGACCCCCTGAATTCCTGGTGTTATACCCCAAATACACACTGAATGTCGGTAGTAATGCATGCAAGACAACAGACCGAAATACTGAAATAGATCGAAATACTGTAATAGTGTTCACAGCACACAGGACATGACAAGTGTTGAAATATAACAGAAATATAATGGACACTATTTCACAACGACAAGATCAGGTTTGAAAGTGAACTTCGAAAAAGAAAGTATTGCTGAAACAAATGTAAGTGGACAAGATGAACGGTTATTTCCACATTATCAAACATGATATATAACAGACTTAGACTAATGAGGAAGACAAGACGTATACGAACCGTACGGTTTGAAATGAAGCTGTTAAAATATATTATTGTTGTCAGAAAAACAAATATGGTTAACCGTTATCCGTGATCTATCAACCACCAAGCAATACGATAAGTTGACAGGCTGAAGAATAGGGACGTTAATAATCCTCCCCGTTAGCGTCCTGCTTGACTTATTGTTAAACTCTAAGACGACATTGACAAAGGACTGGCTTTTGACGGGCTCGTCCCGGGGGTCGGGACACTATTACCACAATGTCGAGGGTACTCCCAGGGTACCGACACATGTCACACACCAACAAACGCACAGGAATCCAATTATTTGTCCCAAGAATATCTAGTTATTTCAGAGGTGAGGAATGAGAGAGCAAAATGTTTGACTGTCTCGTTTGACAATGATGAAGCGACCCTCCAATGTTAACTAATAGTGGTCGTCTTTTTCAGTAAACTTTACAGTAACGTAATTTGTTAGTTTGTGGTAACGATCCGGGGTAAATAATAGAGGTACTAATGGCAAGCTGATGTAAAAAATTAAAGAATTACACTGGAAAGGGCGATAAATCATGCAACGAAACTACAGTTTAGTTTTTCTCTATAAACATCGGTTCACGAACAAAATCGATACAATAGTAAAATGTATTTGTTCAAGAAAATTCGTATTCTTATAAGTGAATCAGATATTTAAATTTTACACAAAATATTATTTCGATAAAATTAATAGAAGAGATTTAGATATTAATTATGTTAGATGTAAGAAGTTTTCAATCTCTTAATATTAAAATGATCAATAAATAAATAAATAAAAACTAACTCACAATAAGTCTTTAGAAGAATCTCCTAACACAAAACGTTTTAAACCCTGTCACAGCTCGCACAAGAAAACCAACAACATGACTTCCCTCCGTTATGACATCTGCAAAACGAATCCACCGACTACTGAAGTGAAAGACATATACTTTAAGTACGCTATGTACATATCAGCCAAGGGGTTTTAATTTACAGCAATTATTTGTGGCCAAAAAGTATGAAGATTATGCTGCTCTTTTATTGAACAAGTGTAATTCAACTGTTTTACCTTAAATATTTATTTAAACACATTTTATTACTAGATGTAGCAAAGTTTCCGGGCACAAGATAAAACAACATTATTCACGCCCTCAGTAAATTATAACAAACAAATATAATGCTAAGAAAGAAAAGAAATATATTTTATTTTTGTTTGGAGAGGTAAAATTTCCTTATTTTATTAACAAGAATACGATTGCTGGTTTTAATGAAAACATGCACATTTCTAAATATTGCTACGTTTAAGTCTATCGGCAAATGATGCTTTCTACAAAGTAGTGAATGAATGTTATGGTCAATGTTGACATCTAGTGTGTTTAAATTTTGAAACAACGTTCGCCTCTGATTAGTGAACTTTGTACAATTGTAAATGAAACGATAAGCAATGTAACAGAGGTGACCACAGTTACACTAAGGGCTTTCTGCGAGATTAAACGGAAATAAGTCATACTTTTACGAAACGCATTCCCTTTATTGCTAGCAACCAGAGTGTAACACGAAGTTTTTACATGTGGTTTGTTCATCAGTTGAGAATGTAACACAAACTTTGTCTAATGTCGGTTTATGGCTACGGTCAGTTATCTTACCGATAATTTAATAAACAATTCATTTCCAAAATACGGATACCAAAATTGTTTAATGATTACTTATTTTTCTCTTTAGAATTCCATTCATCCAACTTAAATATTTGTTTTGTTGATAGCAGCCATCTCTACAGCGCGATATATTTTAAAGGAATGACGTTGCAAAATTTATATATACCCTTTTTATCAAACAGTGTTCGGATAAATTTCCTTTTTTCTACATTAAGATTTACAATCTGATAAATAGATAAACTGGCAGATTTGTTAAAAGTATAATAAATAACAACTGTTTTCGTAAATAAAACATCTTTTCATATCAAGATATTTTCTTTAAAGAAATTATCATTATAGCATTACGTTAAAATATAAAGATTTTATACTTAATTAATTTATTAATAATTAAAAAAAACTATTTTAGTTTTCAACTGAAATAACATACCATTAAAACGGTGATAGTACCGGTCACTCAAAGATTTTCCAGTATTAATGTAAAACTCGTAAAAATCCTGGCAAAGGAGACTTTGACACATGGTTAATTCAAGAAACAAAGAATTTCCCTGTATATGCATATATAGTGTTTGAGAAAATATAGTAATCCTTAACAGAACGAAATGATGAATATCATCAAAGAAACACAGGACAGTTTTATACACTGCGGACAGCGTGCTTTACGAAAACAACAGTTCATGTTTATAGATATACATGTATTTTGCATATTTATCAACAAACTTATGAGGGCCACGAAAATTTGAATTACAGAACAACTATATATGTAGAATCATTTACTGTTCACAGGCGCTTACGGACAATCTGAGTAGATTTTTTGTTTTTTTAATACGTATAATAGTAAATGACATCCTTTTTCTTAAACAAAAAATTAATATGCTTTTACTTGAATTATCAGTTTTGATCTTACGTCAAAATATCTAGATCGTTTAAAGAAATTAGAATTAATTCATCTATTCATATTTTATATAGCTATTATTGTTGTCCACATGAATGGACCTCCGTTCACCACACTGGCATTTATATTACCAGCTTCTCTAGATTCAAGTGTTTTCCAATATCAATTAAAAGCTCGTTAAATTCCTAGAAGAGGAGACGTGATGCTGCCCTAGTATGCAAACTCGTCTCAGAACAAATATACAAGTGTTCCCCTTCGTGAACCGCAAGATATGCTGATAAATAGCCATTGAAACACGCCAAATGTTGGACTCGAGTGGCCGGGATAGCCAATTAAACAAACAATTGTATTGCGGTGCCACGCGTCATGTTAAGTGCCACCCGTCTGCTGATATTCGTCAACGGCGCGTGCGCGTTCAAGTACCTCAGGGTATTTGGTTAGAATCACCATCGAAACGATTATCAAACACGAGTGTTTACGTAAAATTAATCGAACATGGTGGCTTATGAATAACTACATGACTGCACGCCTTAACGTGATGTATATCGAAGTCGACAAAACGTCCCAAAGAAAGAGCCATTCCAGGACAATTTACTGCGGGACATGTTTTACGTATCTATACGCTGTGTGTAAGAGCGCGCGACGTCAGGCCCCGGGGCGGAGTTGGACACGACACCGGTCTCCCCGGATTGACACAGGGCGACTGACCGAGTTACTGTAGAAAAATCAACACACAAATCGAAAGAAGAAAAGAGCTGACATGGGGAAAACTGGGACGATGTAGTAAACAGTAACCACATAATGAGAAAAGAGTGTATAACAGGTTTATATAAAGTCAGAGGAAACAAATTATATCAGATCGGTATAATGATTACTGGAAATCGAGAAAAATGTTCCTTATTACGGAGAGAATTAATAGTTTTTGCATTATAATCAGTATTTGCGATATATGATAGACTTGTTCAGACAGACGAGATTTTAAGGTTTTAGGTAAAAAAAAGTTCTACTTGATAGTTTGAAAACTGTCACTTTAGTTCATTATCACGGTAAAACTAACCAATCAAAGATCAGCATTTACTCTCGAAATAATTAATACGAAATCCTTAATTGCAAAATCATAATACAAAACCGTGATTCGATTGTGACGTCCTAAAACATTGTTTATGTTCTACTGTTGATAAGTTGTACTAATTAAGGAACAAGTAGTCCTTGTTACTTGTAAACAAATATCAAAATAATCAACACTCTTGATAAAGATACTTGGTATTCAAGAAACATTGAATATATAAATATATGTAAGGTTGTTGAGTTAATGAAAATAATCTCGAACAACTCGCCATGATAAACACATCTTAATACAAGTAGTCTCTCTGAATGTTTTCAGGGAACTGATATCTGTCTCCTTCACTGTTCTAAGATTCTGTACAGGTTTTTCACTGTAAGAGTCCCCTTACGTGTGTTCAGTCATACATATTTCTGACATTGTTTACAGGTATTTCTAAACATTTTCTTCAGCTTGGTTTAAAATGGATTGTATAAAAGATCATACAACCCAACCAGTATATTATATCAAAGTTTATACTTTATACACAAACAATGTACGTATCACACACGTCATATTGTTTCAAGGTATACGGTACCAGACCTAGACAATATGGACAGAAGTGTACCATACATTTCTAAAATACACGTACATGATTATGAATATCAAAACCGCATGTTTATCATCATAACGGCACTAGCCGTCCTCATGTGACCTTAGCTGTTGTTCTAACATTAATCCCTGAACAAAACAAAACAGAATAATAGCAAATTTTCCAGAACAAAGTCATGAATACAAGGAAAAGACCATACAGAATCGACTTCAGCTCGTTATAGACACAGTATCACAGTTGTAGATGAACAGAATATATTTGCAAATATGGTCCGAGACGAATTTCATCAAAAGAACAGCTTGTCTCGGTAATTTTTATTCTTTTACAATTAATAATGGGCATTTCAACCGTTTCATTTCTATTTCTTTGATAAAAACACTTTAACAACCATTTTTATTAACAGTATTTAAATAAACAAAATGAAAGGCGAGTTTATTTTTTTAGTGCGTTTCATTTTTAGTTCAGTTGAATATTGTATATTACTCATCAGGATAACAGATATGTATGTGCTAAACTGACAAAAGACTAAAATATCATAATATAACCAAACATAGATAAGACAGGAACTAAGTTAATACCAAACGAAACGGATGACAGCAAATCAAAGGAAAGAAGACCACTAACCCCACAAAAAATACCTACAAAGTGGTCCGGAGGTGTGAGCGTTTCCTTGGACCACATATATAGTCTATATTAATGCAAAAAGCAATGTTGCTACCATTTATAATAAAGATATCGTGCGCGATTAACTTTAATATGCATTTAAGAGTATTTAGAACTATCAAAATAATTCTCATTCCCTGTATGGTCACAGTGAGACAAAGGTCAAGGTCATTCTGTTAATTAAAGGTCAAAATTTGAATAAATGGCAACGGTTCTCCCCTGGGAATTAACTTCATACGAAAGTGAGGAAATATAGACATATTTTGTCCTTTGAAACTAAACAAACGGAAATTCTATAAAATGGTATATATGAATTAATTTGTGAACTATAGTAAACAATATTTGTTGTAGGGTTCAACTTCCTGCATATAATATCAGAACGTCAATTAAACAATGAACATAATGGAAACCCGATAATGTATTTAACAGTTCTTACTTAATTATCTCCGAAACGATTTTCAGGGAATTAACTGATATGAAATAAAGACAATAGTAAATTATCTTACAATTTATAGCATAAGCGATTTCAGGGAATAAACTGATATGAAAAAAGACAATAATAAATTATCTTACGTTTTCTAGTGTAAGCGATTTCAGGGAATAAACTAGTATAAAATGACAATAGTAAATATCTTACATTTAATAGTGAAAGCGATTTCAAGGAATAAACTGATATGGAAAAAAAGACAATAGTAAATTTTCTTACATTTAATAGTGGAATCGTTTTCAGGGAATAAACAAATACAAAAGGACTATGGTAAATGATCTTACATTTGAATGTGAATGCTACTTTTGTGATAAATATTCACAATAATAGGCCAAAAGATCACGGAAATATGTTAAAGAAGAGCAGAATAAAATTTAAATAGACATCACTTGTAAACTGCTGCATATACATATATATAAAACAATTCTATCCTCCTCTGTTATTATCCTATAATATTTTCTATTTTTTTTAACTTCCGACCAATATTTGTTCTAATTGTCTCCTGACAATGAGGGACAAGGGAAGCTTTATATAGGAGTATAATAACACATCTTACAGTAATATATATCTACAATATGATCAGTATATACCCAGACATATACGTGTCTCCGGTTTCTGATCCATTTCACGAGAAACCGTTCCCAGTTCTTAACACTGGCCAACTCTCACGTTACACAACTCTCGCCGTTAAATGGGTTAGAGGTGGTATCTACCTAACGCGTAATACGTACGAGAAGTCACGTGATATAAAATTATCGATATTGCTTGTACCCAAAATCATATTATGGCAGATGTATTAAATTAACCGAGATAGTATTCCAGGAAATTGGAGTAATTCCTTCACATCTGGAATGGTGTATTATGAAACTATTTTCTTAATTTCCAAACTATGTTCAATATCGTACTTTTATTAGATATTGTACATAACTTTTTGTTTTACTGAGTACACAACAATTCATGATAAATTCACAATAATGCCGGAACATGACCTTTTATATCTGTTCTGTGTGTTATATTCTAAAATTGAATCCACATTTATTTTTTAAGTCCACAGGATTTGTCAAATGATAAAAACTCTTACTAAAACCAACTGTTTAAGAATCTACGCAAAACTCAACATTGATCTCATATATAACTTTGCTAGCACATTTTGTCAACATTTGTACCTATTAAATCTTGCTCTGGTGTGTGCATTTAATAACATTTAACGTACTAATTATAACCGGGTGACTGAAAATATGCAAACGCGTAATACGAACTCCAATAAACTAGTAATATTCTATATATGTATATATTCTTACACATGTATATAAACAAAACACTCACATGTGCACCTACCCATATGAAACAGGTTGTTGGTATCAGATTGTGTCTATGACATTGTGTGAATTTCACACGTTGATTAAGATAGAATTGGTGATGGAAACAGCATGTGTCAAGACAAAGGATTGCAATTAGCATGCCAGACCCGCATCACTGTGGTTTAGGCGTTCCTTGGTAATGTAATAAGCGGGCATCCTCATCCCAAATCATTCCAAATTCACTGAATTCTACTCCGATCAGTTTCCACTTGTATTTAAAACGCTTAAAACAATGATAATAGAGAAACGATACACAGCTTAATCGATTAGCACCAAAGTATTTATTGAAGTTTGAGCTGTCAACCTGTAACTCGTTCCTTTTATCTATTACGGATATTTACGATTGGTTCTTTTTAGAATATAGCCCTTCACATGTTTAGACTAAGAAACTATTTTTTGGAATAAATTCATTTCGTATAAACGGTATACTGTTAAAACTGTAAATATTAAAACTGAATTTATATTTATGGTGAGAGGTTTAAGTCCGGAATAACACACAATTTTAGCACACGAATTTGATATTTAAACGTGCGAGTTTAGGGGAAAACTCTGTTTTTTATTCTGGATTTTTTTTCAAGCAGTTAACTTATTCGAAATACAGCATGATCATTTATATCAACTGCAAGCAGATGGATATTTTCAGAAATACTGTAACAATTGTTTGAATTATAAATTTGAAGCTTTACTTATGAGCAAAATGTGTGAAATGACAGGAATCACTGACTGAACGTCCTGCTGTTACGAAATTATGAATCAACTTCTTTTCAAAGAATGATCTTAAAATTAATATTCAAGCTAATTCCATGTTTGAATTATAATTTTCTATCAGCGATAAGTCCTATCATTTCTATTGTATTTTTTTGTCGGGAAACAATGTCATGCACATAGTTCATCTAATCAACGAAACATCCCGAATGGTACATGAATAAAATATCTGAATTTCATGCGAACATGCATGCTTTTGAAAATTAAATTGGCGTCTCTCCAAAATGGATGACTATTTGACAATTTGGGAATTTTCTTGCACGAAATCCATATTCTAAAAACATCCCCTAAAAACCACGGACACTCGTCAAGATTATAGAGGAATCTTCAAACATGTTTAAATTAGTTAGGTTATATTTGAATAAGGATGAATCAAATAGCGTTTTAAGTATAATTTACATGAAAGTAATGACAAAAATATAAGTAGGTTATATTCTTCCTCGTTAGAACATTTCTTCCTTATGAATATAGTTTAAGCTGAAATGAGTTAATGTGTTATAACTTCGTGTTTTGTTTGTTGGTGGTGCTATTTTTATTAGACTAAATGCATTGGACACATGTATCATTTGCATTCTCTGTTTCACTTGTAAAAAGGTCAGATCTAGAGTAAAATCAGGATTAAAATCTGGCATTTGATATAATGTTTTAGGCATTTACTTTTTGAATATTCAGGAATTATCATTTCTGCGATTGTGTTTCAAAAGAATTACTGCAGACTCTTGCTTGTCGCGAAACTAACCAAAATATATTTATTTATGTATGTCGGGAAAAAATGTCGTAATTTATTTTTGCGAAACATCTAAATTAAAGCCAAGAATATGATAAAAACGAAATAAATGTGGTAATACATTTCTGTGTAATTTAATACAGATGTCAGTTATTTTATTTATATATTATATATGTATTAATTTTCAAGTAGATTTAATGGATAGCTTTCCTTTAAAAATAGAATAGGAATATGATGTTTTCATTCATACATCAAAATTTAGCAAAACAAGACGATGAATTAAATATTTTATGATAGAGTAGTATGAAACTCCACATATATACATGCATAAATGATGATATGCTTCGTAACAAAAGTAGCTTAATACACTATTTTTGTTTTGTTTTAAAGTACACCTTTCTCATTTTGTAAAATATGACTTGTGTCAATGAAGCAAACAATTATAATAATATTAATATCGGTGATACATCAATAAAATAAACTATACAGAATAATATCGAACACAACATGTGGAACGTTATCTTTCTAGTGATACATAGTCCAAATAAAATCAAACACATTTAACAAGGTGAAGCAAAATTATAAATGAATAATAGATACATTTTTCTAGCATTGCAATTTGCATTTTTACAACTGAAACCCGTGAATTCGTGAAAATATATTGTAATTACCTTGGGTATTTGTAATTTTCCACAAAATGAGTGTTTTATTTTTCTTCTTAGAAATAACAGCAATGCAATGTCACGCGTGATAATCGTTTTATCACTGTTTTCGTGTTTGTCTAATGTTGAAGTGTGTAACCATGGAAGTGACACCAACAGTTGACACATCGTAGAAATAGGATTGAGAATTAACCCCTACAAGTCGTTCATTAAGTAACACCGAGGCGAAATGTTTTCTCGTCAGGACGTGATGTGACGTCAGATTAACGGAATTTCGATTAAAGTTGAATTTTAAAAAAGGAAGTATGACCATTGAATTGATGAGGTAACGAAAAGAATGCATTCATAATATGACATTTAACACTTTGACGCGCGGATTATAAAATATTCAGAGCTTGGTGTTGTCGATCAGTTTGACATTTTAAAGCAATCCCATATCGATACACGTGTTAGCATTATTAATTTATTAGTAAGAGAATGTCACCGATCCTAATGATTGTTTTCCTTTAGAACAAAGTCAACAGAAACATATATAGCAAGTGACATAATAGATGATTGTTTGTTTATAATGAAAATATTTTATATAAACTAATCCCACTCCCTATACCCCCTATTATATAAGTTTCATTAAACAATTACGAAATAAATATTTGATGAACTAACTGAAAGTATGTAATATACGCGAACAATAAAGTTGAAAAAGTAATGTAGAAATAAGAAATATATTCTAAATAATGAAAACTTTCAAACAATGACAAACAAACGTTGCATAAAATTGAAAAATATTAAATCAATAAAAAATTAAATAATAAATATATATAAATGTCGAGATAATTTAAAACAAGAAATATCATTCACAATTTGACGAAGGATACAAAATTTCAAATGTTTTTTTCCTCATTATTGTCAATATAACAAAAAAGTAGTTGAATTGTTTTTTTATGAATGTTGTTTATAATAAATAATACCCAAGTTGTTTCATGACATGTTATAAGGCATTACTGCATTCATATTTATCATTTTTATTTTTAAAAAGTGATGAAGCAAAGAAAACATATTCCTTCAAACCATTTAAAATCTTTTGTTTCCAATTTACATTAAGTACGATAAAAGTCAATCTCCTTCATTTTATAACATAAGTATTGAGTATGAATTATAACGGAATGAAGACTTTATTTAATTTCCTGTACATTTTATCCAGTTATATCAGGAAAAAACCTTTAAAATAAACATAGTTTAATTTGTTACAATATTTCTAAGTTTAAAACACAATTTACTCTGTGCGTAACAGTAAGATTCAATTCTGTTGAACAAAGTTACAATAACAATTTATTTGAACAATATTTCAGAGAAAAGTTAGCAAGAATCAGAAACTAAATATATGTTACGCATACGCTGCATATGTAGATGTTATGCAATAAAATATCGTTCTGCTTAAAGCAAAACATTGATAAAGCATACATGATAATTTAAAGTAAAAATCACTTAATTATCATCATCTATTGAACCTTAGAACGTTTAAACAACTTAAGATCAAGAGTGCCTTTATATTTAAAGAGTATTTTTACAATCAAAGTAAGAAAACAACTCTTGTGCCTGGCGTGAGAAATGACAGAAGACAAATTTGAAACCAACTCTACACGGGATAGGTAATGCATTTCCTGGTAAGTGTTGGCCCTCTTATTTCAATATCATTGTATATGTATATAAGTATTTCTATAGCTACGTGTCATCAACTAACAATAATTTGTCACAATATATAAGATTATTTCGACAGAGGAATGTATAAAACGGCTGAAATGAGCATAGAAGGAAATCACAGAAAACCATAAAATGTTTTAATGGATAAAATTTTCCTATTTATCGTCATTTGTCCCAGTTTAATCCACATGTATACTAGTGAAATTGACTTAACGAGGTCGTTCAGTGCTTTTAGAACCTGAAGTAAGGTCCAAAGGGGAAACGAAGCATTTCGTGCAAACTACCTGTTCTTAATGGAAGAATAATTAACAAATTCTGGAGAGACCCACGACGGGAGGCCTAGCATGGTATATGCAACATCAAAAACACTTTCTTATCTCTGAGGTCAAACACAATTTTTTCCCGATCGAATTGAAATTATACTGAATCAACAAAAACTATCACTTTGATTATTCAAAACATGAAAAAAATGGCAATAACAGTATTTGAAGTAATTTTTTTCTGACGATTGCAGAGTTTGGCGGATTATTGACAAATACACGAGCTATTTTACTGCATTCCTGCCAGAGAAGACATCTATAATTACTCTTTAGCAGATCGCAAATTAACAGTGTTAATTTCTACATAATAATTAAGCCTGCATCACTGAAACGGTATGCTGATTTACTCACCTTGTGAAATTCTGCATCAATACTCGCCAAACATTCTGACGAAGAATTTAATGTGCCTCTGCTTTTAATCTGTTAAACGAAAGCCTTTATAGCATTCCTCAGTTTGTTTATCGTACCGTTTTGATACATTATGCGAAAAGAAAAACCCAAATGAATAGTAATTATTTCAAAAACTGCTCTAAAGCTATCATATCTTTCCCCCATGGTACCATGCGAAATCAGACCAAGGAAAAAAGCGAGACATTTAGGGACCTTGGTTATCCGTTTGCATCAGGAGTTTAGATTGACTCCCGGTCGGGGACACCGCCACGTGCCGCACATGCGGGATCCAGTCTTCTTAAAACGCCTCGACGCCTCAAAGGGACCATCTAATATTACTGTTGTACGTTTTATAATTTAGCACTGGCGTTAGGCTAGCATGTCTCTATCTAGCTGGTTGCACAGAGTTTAGATCTCCCTTTACTCCACATGTCAATATAATGATGCCTCCCCTAACGGCCCAAATCCCCGGGACGAGACGGAAATCGATACAACCCAATTAAGGAACGAAAAGGGAGTTCGGTGAAAGTTTTCCGGATGTGACCATTGTAAATGAACATTTAGAGGAGAGATACATTTCATTTTATCACAGCCAGTGTTTTATTTCGTAATTTTTTCAGTGTATATTTGTAGCATTATCATTTGTCGATTTATATCGGGTTTTTTTTTTCTAATGGCTGACTTCTCCGTGAGAAATAGAAATTAAGTGGATAGGACGTCTTCTTCGTCCAAGAAACGCACGTTCCTGGAAGCTGGGGGCTGGGCAATAAATTGACACGTTCCTCTAATTGATTTTGACAGTTTTGCATAAGAATTTTCTCTTGTGTCAATCGACATTGTCGGTATTGGGGAAAAGTCATAAATTGGCAATGTTGTGAATTTCTTGGGAAATGAAATATACAACTGAGAATAAATGGTGTCAGCTTCAATTGGTTTTCGTTATTAAAAATGCCAGTGTATGCTACATGCACGCATATACGTCACAGTAGTTTATTGAGAAGTCTAGAATCAAAGAATTACGTATTAATAAATTCCCTTTGAGCATGAATGTCTGATAAAGGATTCTGCTATGTACAGTGCTTTTAATGCCATAAATCAATTAACTTAATATCGCCCAACTTCTTTATAACACGTGACAAAGTATCATAAATGGACAAAGAAATGAAAAATAAGTTTCTACACAACATAATAAGATACATCAGATTCTGTTTATTATGAAATATGTCCCAACGTTTGGAAACTTCTGAGAAGGAGTTGTCCCACTCCTAGTATTAAATTCAATGAAATTTATATTTTATTTTTTCGCATCATTGCATCCTGTCATTAACCGTTAACTGCATATTTTAAGCTACACAATGTGTATCAATGGTAACTTTGATCTGCTACAGGTCAAATAAATGGTCAATTTTCAAGAAACGAGAAATCATTTGGAACGTCTTAAGATTGATTAATACCAATGATAAACAAACGCTGTAGTATATTTGTCCAAGTTTGCTGTTCATTTACGTAAGCTCTAAACTAGCTATGCTCTATCATATATCACATATCATATGATAAACAGAAGGAAGCAAGCAAAAGATAAAAATATACTAATTTCTGAACAATTATAACTTTATTTGTGTATTCCATTTTTCCAAATTTGCATTAAACTACCAGGGAATAATCACATGTACACAATAAGTATATGTATTTTTTGTTTTGTTTTAATCAGATTTAGCTGGAATGCTAAATGTAAGCCTAAATGAGTAATTATATACATGGATAAGAAAATTTGAATTATTGATAACTGTAAACTGTAAAATAAATAAATAAAATGAAATTCGACAATCTAACATTAAATTAAAAAATAAAAATTTAGTAACCTTAATTACGATAAAAGTCTTTACTAATGCATTTAATCCCTAATGGAGTGATCCTTTTATAGTATTCTCGAAAACAAAAAATAAGGTTTTAGAAACAAATCTTTCTGTGTAGGTCATTAAATCAACTGTTTGGTGTAATGCTTCCCCTGCCGGGACCAGGGAGGCAGTTCGGATTCCTCGTTCCTTTTTATCGTTTTATTCACTGAACCGTTCGGTTTTTAAAACTGATGTACTAGTATTTTGCCTGTATCTGAATAAACATAATAAGGGCAGTCTGTATTCAAACTGTTTTCATCTAAATCCTCTCTACTATCTTATTAATAAATTTATTAATATTGTTAAGTTTTATTATAAATATATCGCCACGGCGAAATTGATTGATACACGTTCATGAAATTATTACAGGTACTGTGACATGGTAATAATATAGGTAACCTTGATCTGATAAATCATTGTCTTATAATCTTCAGTTTTAATACCGTCAACATCAGAATTGTCCTATATTTATAGTTTTTCTTCGTGGGAAACTCTCACCTCCATCATCTTCTGGGAAAACTAATTTTAATTTGACATTTCCAAAGTGACAGTAAACGCACGCCAAAACGGTCTATCATGACTTTGCCTGTGAAAGTATGAAACAATCCAGAGTTTTTCCCAGGGAATAAGAGTTTATTGCCATTGAAGGCGATCATTGATTTCTTTGAGTAGTTACTAATTTTTAATGTCAAAATTTGTTTCATGAAATTTAGCTATTTTTTCAGAATTTTTTCTCAAACGTCATAGATAACAAAAGAGTATACTGGAAATAAAATTGACACTTACATAACTGAAGTAAAATTACAAATTTCACAAATGTTGTGATATTTATATTACATCGACAAATAAATAATAAAAAAATACAGAGTGCCAAAAAATAATCAAAAAAACGGGTCCTATAAAGATTGCCAGGTTTAATATCTTAGTGGACACAAACGCTTCCGGAGTAAACCTGGAAAGATATCTATATAAAGCAGTCTGATAACGATGCTTAGAAAAATCCCACTGAACCTCCAAATGGCGGTATCGCTTCTCATCTTATTGCACAAGTACAGGAAATACTTGGAAAACGTAAACGTGGATGGAATACACAGTAAACTCTTCAGTGAATAGTATGTACATTTTCGAGAATATCAGTTAAAATTTACTTTCGAGTTACCTTTTCACCAGGCCTTTTATTCAAGAAATTAGCATTTATTGAAAAAATATTATTCACATATATTTATGATAATCTCTAAAAATACGACAAAAATGAAAGAAAGAAAATTCGAGATTGAGTCTCCTCAGAAATGTACATAAAAATATGTCTCTCTCGAAATATTACCGATTACAGAATATGTAACAGTGTACACGTCATTTTGATAATATCGTTGGACGGAAAATATTTGTTTTTCTCAATAATAATGTCAAAAGCTTTAAAACTGCTCAAGTTTCAATTGGTTAAATTGATCACATTACATTTATAGAATATATCCATTTACACATAATGGAGTTTTTTTAATCCTTTTTTTTCAATATTCTGTTTACATTATCACTAAGGCTTATCATCAACTGAATATTAAATACTATTTTGGTTAAAGTTTACGGTTTATGGATTGACAAAAATCGATATATTGATGAGAATGTTTCAATACACGCTTGTCACAGGTCACAGAGCTATTCCAGATAAATAAATGTTACAGATTATGACACATATAAACTTCAACAAGAGCACATGTCAGTCACTGTCATTGTCATAAAAGTAGATGGATTAAATGCTGAAATGCCACCACATAGACATTTATGGATACAGGGGGACGTTTAAACAGGTAGAAATGCATTTTCAGATCAGAAACCGTGAATTTTAATTAAATATTCATGACTTCGGGTAGTTTAAAATTTATCGATTGGCAACCGAGGCAGATGACACAAATCTGTCACATGATTAATTCAATAGATACCCCGGTGTCAACACTGTCATACATTTAGCAGTAAAGGCAGGCGGCGATCACAGGTAAAAGTCAGTCTATGATGAGAGGTATTAACGGATTATAATGATTATATTTAGTAATAATCTTTATTCAGCAATAGACACAAATGTCTTTGTGCCATAAATACATTGCATATACAAGGATATATGTAGTGGTACAATGCATTAAATTACATAAATATATAATAAAGTAAAACAGTGACTTAAATGCATGTTTCACGACATCAGGGCGGACGTTACTCCTGATTAAATAAGTTATTGTTCCGTATCTCATTCGCTTTAAAAATGAAAGCGGAAATATTTTTCAATGTACTCGTGCTCGTAGACGATATTAGTTCCAGGAAATTTGGTCTATATATAGTTACACTATATCGGCAGATATCTTTTATCTTAGTGTATGATTATAACATAACTTTTGATGTAAACAATGTAGGGTATTGATTACAAACTCAGATTGTTTCAGCAGATATATGTAATTGCAATACTGTGTTAATGATTATAATATCTCTTGTGTTATTTCAACAAGTAAGCTTTTTAGAGTATTATCTAAAAGACTATCACAATTAAGTTAGTACTGTAACATATTGATATTGACAGTAGTTCAGGATTAGTGTAAATAATTTGGTATATTTACATGTCAAAATTTTTATTTTGAAAATTAAAATGAAAGATGATATACAGGCATACGAACATACATGCCAAGTGATAAAAGTTATCTATCACAGGTAGGACTATTGGTTATTGATATCTCGACATGTAGCCTATTAAATCGAACGGTTACATTGCAGTTCCTTAATACTACCTAGGTATCGTATTATATCATTCGATATTTAATAGTGATTAATACGTCAAGGCTTTCCGAATGGATAGCTGAATTAAAACGATAAATAAAACTACACAAGTACATTACTACAACTGGTATGATACTATACAAAACAATATTGATCGATAAGGTGTCACCATGTGAACATAATGATACAATTAAAATGCGAATGTTATATAAGAATAATTAAATATAAACGCAGTATCATGTTATATAATGACAAAATTCCGTCGACGCCTTTAAAATTAAACGACGGATTTATTTGACAAAGCGTCCTCATGGAGTTGTAACATTATAAATTAAGATAGTTAAACAAGGAAGTGATATTCCAAGATTATTGTTTGATATTATCTACAATCTCAAACCACAAAAGACACATTGTAAACATATTAATTAAGAGCCTACATTTGATGTATTCTATTCAACAAGCAATTGTGCTAAATTAGCTTGTTTTGTCTGCTACTGAATTAAAATTTGATTTTAAATGGTTTGGCTTGTGGTCAATTTGAGTTGTCCAGTAACACATATTATACACGAAGGAAGAGAGAGATAATTTAGAAGCCGAGGAAGAATATGCCTTTCATCGAAAAAGTCAAAATACATAAACACACAAAATTTAACTTATAAGGGAGAAAATAAATCTCAGGGTGTATAAATAGCACACCGAGAAAAACGGGACACCAAAACAAAAGGGAAGTCATTTTGAAACTTCATAAAAAGGAGGCAAAATCAGACTCCGGGAAAACGGGAGAATGCAGACATCGTTCTTGAAGGTTACTAAATTATTCAGAGCCATATACAATGCAACTTTACTTACTTATACATACGGATATTGCAATTTATATTATTCCACAAAATATTAATTGATTTCCGAAATGGATATATATTTTATGGTCATTTGAAAATTGTTGACTTTAGTGTGACATTGCTTCACGATCTCAAGGCCAAATGGTCAGACTTGGAGATGAGCCTTGTACATCATGCAGCAATATTCATTAAAATTTGGCATTTTCCCTTCATTTTCAAAACTAAAAGTAATCCCAATTTAACTTGATCTAAACACGATATAAAATGAAATAAATAATTAACATTTTCTTCAGTAAATATACTAATTGTATATATTTATCACAGGCTGGCCGTATTATTCAGTGAACGTACCCATAGTTTTGCGTATGTTTTCATGTTACATGACCTACTGTGGCATTATATAATGATGATAAAACAACGTCATAGACTGACTTCAAGATATTATATCATGACGTCACAATGAGGGAGCATGATAGAGAGCGACAGTATCAGAGTCAAATCAACTGTAGATTCACACGTCAAATTGCTCACTAAAACTAACAATTCTTAGTTTCTCTTCATAACTCTCTTATAAAATCAAAACTCAAAATAAAGTATAATATGTATTTATATAATATGTACAATGTAGAAAGTATTATAACAGACGATAGAAAACATACCTGTTTAACTGTGTATATAGGCCGGTGAAGTAAACAATCTCCGTGTACCTGTATAGAGAGGATGTAATCAAAAGTGAAAATGTCATTATCATTTTCATTGTGTGTGTGTATATATAGTGTGTACACATAACAAAATAGTGCTTCATCAGCATTAATTTACTGTAACAATAAATAGGTTAAAAGCAAAGGGTTGGAGCGGATAAAAACAAAAGGTTGTGGACGAAAGAAAATAAACAAAAAAATGGATGTATGGAATAAATTATAAACAACTAATTGAAGTAAAAATGATAACTAATGATATTGTTTCAAAATGTTCAATAGTTAAATAATTTGAATTTCAGCTCGAATTGAAGGGAAAGTTTTGATATTCATTTCTGGTATTAAATCGACATATAATGATAAATGTTGAAAGAAAATAACATTAACAAAATACGTACCCGATTTTTTCCTTTAGATTCATGCGTAATTTGAGGGGCTGTATATCATATCTAGCTTTCAGTGTATTTATCCTTCATAACTTGAAGTTAAAGATATCTTATAGTCCTCTTCGCGTCATTTCTTGATATTTAGTTACTGTATGACCGTAATGGTCATATCACTATCAAACTATGATAAATATGGCATATTTATTTTTCGATCGTTATCTTTCTTTCCCTTAGTGGCACATACAAGCCTTCCCTGATTATGAAAAGAAATTGAGGTCACACTTGATTCATGTTCTTAGAATAGGGTTTTACTGAAGCTAGTAAGCTCCGTAGTCAAAGAAGAAGAAATCACTATCCTTCAACAGAATCTAGCATCGCGTCCAGTTTTTATGTGCAGGTGCATGCGGCCTCGATTAAATGGGTTTTTTTTGTCTTGTCGATTCCCGTTGTTGTCTTTCCTTTTGTTTTGGTGTGTCCTTGATTCCCGTTGTTGTCTTTTGTTTTGTTTTGGTGTCTCCTTGATTCCTGTTGTTGTCTTTCCTTTTGTTTTGGTGTCTCCTTGATTCCTGTTGTTTCTCTTAATTTTGTTTTGGTGTCTCCTT
The DNA here is from genome assembly GCA_032359455.1 of Chlamys rubida. Taxonomy (NCBI): domain Eukaryota; kingdom Metazoa; phylum Mollusca; class Bivalvia; order Pectinida; family Pectinidae; genus Chlamys; species Chlamys rubida. The sequence goes on from JAUMHH010066213.1 coordinate 22,829, forward strand.
GATTCCCGTTGTTGTCTTTCCTTTTGTTTTGGTTTCTCCTTGATTCCTGGTGTTGTCTTTCCTTTTGTTTTGGTGTCTCCTTGATTCCCGTTGTTGTCTTTCCTTTTGTTTTGGTGTCTCCTTGATT
>JAUMHH010066324.1:0-22947 GCA_032359455.1 Chlamys rubida
TTTATTGAAATTGTCAATTTCAGGACCCCTGAGCCATCCGTTCCCCCTTGGGGAGGGGGTAAAATTTACTATAGTTTTTATAGGGAAATAACACTTTTGGGTATATTTTATCCATTTTCAGCAGAAAATTATTCAAACTTGGTCATAATCATTTTTGGTGGATGAGGGTATTACATTGTAAAATTGGGATTCCTGTCCCATCCCCAGGGGCTAGGACGGGGATCCAAAGGTAAATATTTACCAATATCTTAAAATTCTTATCCTTTGATGACATGACAAGTATTGTATGTCAATTAGTTTACATGTTGATTTCCACATCACATCTCAACAATGAAATTGAGCTACCAGTACCTTTAATATAACTCTGGTGACCGCAAAGGCCCTTCGGCCTCTTGTTTATTGTGCATCAAGCAGTGCATATTGCCTTTAAATCTGGAAGTTATTGGACTGAGGATTCTGTAACCTGAAGTTGGCAGGGTTTTTCCCGCGTACTGTGATATTGCGACTTTCTAACCAGTGACAACATTCTAAATGGTCTTTTGTCTTTTCATAAAGAGCTACAATCTCTTTTAACTCATTCACCCCTGAAGTTTCATAATGATCTATTCCAACCTATGAATTGGAAGAGTTCAAATGTGTCTTCAGGGGTGAATGAGTTAATTAAAACGCAAAGAAGAACAGGGAGAGTCTTTGTGAATCGACAACTTCAGGTCACTCCTTTAGCAGGTAATAGTGGCATAGTGGGGTAACAGCTGGACAGACGATTATCATATATATGGTCTGCTTATACCATATAGACTATATCAATGACTAGGAATAGTTACAATGTTGCTATTGAGAAGATACTAACAGAATGAATTATAATAATACATTATATCATGAATATTGATGTATCACTGTCAATGCATATAGATCGAAGGAAAACCCGCTGAAAGGCCTAACTAGGTTCAGCAGCTTATGATAAAATTTAGAGAGAGAAAAAGAAGAGATGAAAGGCAACAGACTAGGATTGGATTAGAAGATTACTTTCACTATCTGGGATAAAATCAATTGACACAATTGTGACCACCGCTCGTAGTGTTGGGCAATAATTTTCAATCTCCTTCAGCAGAAATTGTGTACGCATACTTGAATATGGCACGCGAGATCAGACTGGAATCGATTGAACAAAAAAGTGTGAGTTATCGTATCTTAATCAGAATCTAGATAATCTGTCGTCTCCTTTATTGTCAAATTAGAAAAAAAAATCTTTCTGGTTCATCGATTTTGATAATAAAATCACAGCCTTTGACGCCATATGTGATAAAATCTCTACTGTGAAATGTGTTCATATACTGCTACGAGCCGACGTGTTTTAGGAAGTATCTCATTTTGTTAATAAACTAAATGATATTCAGTCTAAATTCTGATGCTTCGTCTTTGAACATTAGTAATTAAAGCCATTATCAAGCTGGTGAACGTGTGAGTGTTATTGTTTCTGGTGATGTAGAGAATGTCTGTTTTCTGTGTATAGTAATCTATAGAGTGACTCTGTCACTTACAAGAATGGGTGCCAGCCAAAGAAAATGTTCTGCTCATAGTAAAACCAACAAATTCCTCATGTCTGTGCATATTCTTATATAATACTTGTGTTTCTCTGATTGTCCAATGACAGACTCTGTCAGATACATTTTAGACTTATGCCTGCCAATCATAGTTACTGTCACACCTGTAAAGTCAGGATACAAATTGATGCATGTTGCTACATGTACCTTATCTCTAGTGGTTTCATAAGTATTTAATGTATAACCAGATTCTGTATTTTCTCCAATTTAAAACTATTTTAAAAATTAGTTGCTAAACTCCGAAATTTTTATCATAAAGCTGCTATGTCTGTACTTGATATTATTTGGTTCGTTAGCATTGTGATAACAACACATACCAAATTCCTGCCTTTTCCAAAAGACCTATTACTGTAAAATTGCAATCCATTTGTCAGTACTGCATGTTCACCGTATCCTTGTTGCGGAATGCAGGTACAGAATCTGTGGGTCTCGTTATTATCTTAATGACCCTGTAAGGTAGTAGAAATTGTAGTTGTGGATAGATCCTATTCAAATCAAAGTGATCCTACCAGTAGATTGTTCTAGTGATTTTCAAGTTTTACGACGTTCTTTTTTTAATGAAGGATATGCACAAGACACAATAAATGGTGTGATGTAGATGTGCCTCTGAGTGGTTGTAAATATTGCGACAAGATGCATGCATATTCTCTCGTGTCAAATGTCTCCCCGCTAATGAAGCTGGCGATTGTGCGGAGAAAGGCAGTAGACAAAGACAACACACCAGCCATTAGTCATCATTTGATCTACCAAGAAATTGAATTTAATGATTTCCTTACCAGGTAACGATCCAATTTCCTGCAATTGTCCAATATCAGTTGAGGAAAATGGTCGCTTTCTGTCAAGACAGGAAATAGCGTAATTACGAACAGGTACCTACATCATCTCCAACATCACACCGAAACAATAAACCACCGTCCAATCAATAATCACCTGGGCCTTTATCTCAGAACTTATCTCTGGGTCAAAGGTCACATTGCCAGAGGTTATTATGGTAACCATTGTGTAGTAATATTAATGGACAAATGTTCTTATTAATGTAATGGATTGTCGGCTTGTTTGACAATTCAATTTAGAAAGTGATAATTGGAAACGATGAAACCTTGACATATGTACAGTATCAGTGATATGCTGGGGAGTGATCAGCAATCTGGTCCCGATTCAAACTCTCGGCATTACAATTTTTTCAACCTACACATCTTTCAAATTGCAATGAAAACTGAAGGTCGAATCAGTATTGATACTGTATGTGGATTCTGTGCTACAGAAAGGAATTGATAGACAAAATTGTGATACAATCCCATCAGTCATAGAATAGATATTAAAAATCAGGCAACATGATGTCCTACTACATCGCTAATAAGTGGTCTCCGTGAAGATTGCCACAACATATAGTACTGTACATTTCTGTTGCATTTGTATCACGTTTAAGCATCACCAATACTTTCCTCAATGATAAATTAAGGAGCATCTCAACGTGAGTAAGGTTTTGAAGCTGTGGTCTGAACCCTTTGCCCTTTACTACAGTTATCAGCATTGTAGGTCCCATATCCCCCCGGATTACCAGTTCCTAATCTATTGTACTTCACCTTTGTGAAGCCAAAAGAGATTAGGCCACAGATAGTGGATAATCCTACTGCATAGTAACTGGCTTTAGTTTCATAAATGTTCCTCAACTTCAGGTAATTTCAGCATTATTGGAGTTACAGAACATTTTCTTGAAAGGAATCTCATTAATTCCTAAATTAATAAGTCAATTCAAAAACATTACATTTGTGAAACTGGAGCCACTAAAAGGCTTGGGCTTGACCCTGCTGGCCCTCTATATGTATAACAAACTTAATTCTATATTTGGTGGAAAATATCATTTATATAGTGACCCTGTCAAATAAAACTGGGTTTATAATGTACCAAGCATGGGCTTATTTGTGGTAAAATGTATTAACTCCATCTAATCAGGTCAACATTGTATGATATAATAAATAATTGAATGTAAGCAATATGATTTCTAGAGTTGAAGACATTGTGAAAAAACACATTTGAGGTCATTTTTCCCTGGTCATCCCCCCCCCCCCTCGCCACTGACAGCCCAACTTTTGACAAGGTCATCACCATGGAGATAAGGGTACCAATCGGCAGTTTTTCGTAGGGTCAGGTGAACCTTTACGGTTGCTATTGTTGTTTTAGTATTATTAAGTGTAAAACGAGACAATTTAGCAACACACAGTGTGGCATGGGATGCAGCACATCACGACTGGTAGACAGGGACATTGAATTACATCATAAAGTTAATTTGTCTTTGTCCTGATGCCTGCCTGGAGATGATGTCACTGGTACCATATACCTACTGTATCAGTGACAGGGCCCTGCTGTGGACACAGTTGCATATCTCCTTGTACATATGTACCTGATGACAATAAAACCCTACAAACGGCACCATACATTTATTGGTCTTGGGCTGTGAAGTTTGGGAATTTTCACCTCCAAAAAAAGTTTCATGTTTTATTTTTTCGTACTGTTCGACTTATCCAGCAGTGAGAGCAAAAAAATTTATTGTTTTGTTCCTAGTGAGAACCGAACCAAGCAAATTATGTTAGTTCCAAGTCCTAGACACCTGGAGACTTCTGAGTGTGAAGTTGTTAGCCGTGATGGGAATGTTTTGCCTGTTAAAGGGTGGACCAGGGGCTGTATATACAGGCTATGTTTATGAGCATTTAGACCAATAATTACCATTACGGACTGCAGCACTGTAACAGCCGGGGCTGTAATTGTCCCCTGTCTCCCTAATGACAGTTATCCCTGACTAGGAGGCACTGTGGGGACAGTTTTATGGGGCTGGCCTACCTCTGATTTAGGCACCATGCTCCCAGAGCTAACCTAAGAACAGTGAAGGATGTTTAGTGTTAAAAATTCTACTATGTTGGTCTTGGAAAGGTACAACAACAAAACTATTCGGACAATCATACAAACCATATTTTAACTGCTGACTCAATGGAGCAAAGTTTCAGTCCCTCGGTCTCTTTCACACTTTTTTAATTTATTTTTCTTTAGGGGGAAATTTTTTACACTTTTCAAAATAAACATTCAAATTAATTTGTTTTGTTTGTATTGAATGTCGGTTTAATTTAATTGTGATCATTTCAAATCTTAAGAATTTGAAACATGTTTTTTGTAAATAATGCTAAGAAAAAAATAACTCATTGACAACATTTTCCATTTTACTGAAACTAGTCAATGGAATAAAAGTATAGCGTTATGAACAACATGTAAATGATTTTATAGAACTTATGTATTTCCCAATCTGTTACATGTGTAAATATTGTGAGATATTTCATGAAGGAAAAATAAAGCATACAGTTCTTTATCCCAACTCCGGTCCCCTACCCTACACATTTCATAGGTATATACACCTATTATTTAATATCAACACCATATCCTATCTTTGTAATAAATTAATCAAATTGTATAGAATTATTAAAATAATATATATATGCAATTCAATTCATATATTTCACAATTTTTATTAAGAAATTAAGTCTTTAGTCAAACTCATTAATTAGGAAGAACTTGTAGGTAAAAATTGGGTTTAGTAAGGAAGACTTATAGGTGAACATTGTTTGATATACTCTAGTGACAGGTATAATGGACAGGTAGGTCACTAATTACGAGGTAATTAGGTAGATTGTGTAATTGGGATAATTGTTACAGAATGCATACATAAGAAAGCTTGTGTAAACATGTTTATTTAATCCTTTAAAAATACACAACTGTATTACAGGCCTGATTTCTAGACATTTCCTAAATTATTTAAAATGTAATCTATGCAGTTTTTGTTTTTCAGAAAATATCTTAGAAAATTATGTGAGAATATAGTGATACAGAACTGTATACCAATATAGTTTTGACACCAAGTCTAAATCTGGTATTTAAAATCCGTGAATACTAGACTTCCTGCTACAGTGGCTGTGTATTACACAGGTGACACCCGTTATACAGGTATTATACAGGTGACACACACCTGTGTACCTCAACATCCTCACCTACCTCCCCATAATCATGCAGCTACATTCATTTTACTTGTAGCTCTGTAGTAAGGTCAGTTCATTGGTCAAGGTAGGGTTGACCAGTGAGGCTAATCCACACCCTGAGTGAGGTGTTGATAATCCCCCTGCTGTGCTGGTCAATATATACCAGGACTGGTCAAAGTGTGAATCTAAGCAGTGTAGTCAGTCACTAAGGGTATACCTGCAGTTTCCATACCTGGCATTTAAGGACTACCAGCTGTAGTGTTTGGTAAGATTTTGATTTTCATATTTACAGAAACATGTTTGCATGTTTCTTTTGTAAATGAAAAACACCTATGTTTTCATTTTCACTCTTAAATTGTCATTCTGTGGGTCCATAACACCTTTCAAAAAGAACAATCAGAAATGGCATATGAATATATGGTTACCATAGCAAGGTGTTGTCACAAATATGTACATGTCATTATTGTATGATTAGCCATTGCTCCTTCTTCAATACTGACATCAACAAGCTTAGGCTATACTACTACATGCACTCACTGGATAGTAACTTCAACTGAAGCAGGAAAAACCATGGTAAGACCTTTTCTACTTGTGTCCTTTGGCACTGTAGCTGGTTCAAGTATAAATTACAAATAGATTGCAACTTATTTACCATCATAATGGACTAAGGTTAAATTGTCAAATACATGTAGTTTATTTTCAAATAAAACATTGACAAAGTTGAACTAATCTAGCTATTTCTGCAAACCAAACGTAACAAAGAAATATTTCATCAAACGAATGAGTGCAATAGATGTGGGAAAAGGCTACACAGTAGAAAAACATATAATTTGAAATTGCAATCCTTTGCTAGAGTTAGTTATTTTGACAAAGTTAACTATTTCTGTTAATGAAATCAATTGAATAATCTTTTATTGTATGTCAATGAACTCCATTAAAATAGAAGAGCCTACATGATAATAACCAAAAACTGAAATTGCTAATTTTATCAGAGTAAAATTTTACCAGAGTTTATAATTTAAGGTTTTAAGTAAATAGGATGTTTTGTTTTAGAAATGAAAATTATATTGAACTGGTAAAGACACAGTTAGATCCTGAAGTTAAATTATTATTACAACATGCAAGATTGATCCTCATGCCTAAGCAGAATATACAGTTCATCTATTTGAAAATATTTGTATAACAAATTTTATGTGTTTATTGTTTACAAAACTTTTAAATGATTTAGTCCTTGAAATGTTTCGTTTTGAGAGGTTCTCTATGTAGTGACAAGTAGTATACTATTTTTCTCATGAATATTAAATTTGAATTATCCATAAAATTCTTATTAGACAGAATATCTCATTCCCAAAGGGTTTTATGAACTTTCTAAATGTCAATTTTATAGGTAAGAAAAGGATGATCCTATAGTTATATTGATTGTAGGAGGAAAGTACAGGAAAATCCATATTTTGTCGTTAAATCCGCGATAATGGAAGCACCTCAAATTATCTTTCTTGTGTGGAGCTGTAAAGTAGGGTTCAACGTCATATAAACGCTTGACGACGAAACCCATAATTTCATAGGCACATAAATATGCTTGACAACAACCACTAATTCTTTGTTTGTATATTAAAAATATTCTGTGTATGGGGAAGGATGGTTGGAGGAAGCACGATCTGTTTTTATGGGGTTCAAATTATATCAGTAATAATATGTAATTGCTCTACATCAAAGATGTATCAGATTTCATAGTTATAGTTTTACTGTTATTAAAATCCAAAACAATTTACCTATTTTCAGTTTATAGGAATATTTATCTTCCAACAGAATTCAAAAAAATATATATTTATGTACAATTTCATGACGGAAACTGATTTTATATAAAAATCTTACAAAGAAAATTTTGTCCCAGAAATTGAACAAAAAACATTGTTTCTGTTACTTTACATGCATATATACAATTCACCAGAGGCAGGAATTGATCAGACTTTGTTTGATTTCTAGTCGGAAAAATATTTTCTGTGGATTGCGATATGTTACCAGTTCATTGATTGCGGTGAAAACAGGTTGAAATGTTTCGTTAGCGGATTAGAGTAGAGATTTCTGGGTATAATCTGTACGGAAGGGCTGCCTTTGTGGGGAGAACTAAGCTTGTTTATTTCATTGATTTCGCCACATCTTAATCCCTACACGTCAACTGAAGTCAGTTTCTACCATCGGATTAGCGGCTTAGTATTCAATTCTTCTTACAAAACGAAGGATTTAGGTCTGATGGTATTTGTACTGTTACATATATAAGTTTTTACCTGTGTGTGCTTGACAGATATACCTGTGTAAAACAAAATCCTATTGGTCCTCGTTGGATATATAATGTAATGACGTAATTGAATTGTGAAATATAAACCTGGTAACAATACATCTGTCAACATTTTACCCTGCCATGACTTTCAGGTTTACAGTAAAACTGAAAAGACAATTCACACATTAGAGTTTATGTTTTCTGTATAAAAGAAAACATTTGATATTGTATAGTAAGGGACAGGTGTGTTGAGTTCAGTATATAGCTTCACCTATATACCTGGTGATCTACCTGTGATATAGGTTTACCTGTGCCTAACGAGGTTATCGCCTGGCAGGTGATGTATTTGGTAATTCTGTGATATACACGGTTTGTTAGAAGTGTTACCTGACTTATATATCGCAGAGTAATATATCTTGACCTACTGCTGGGGGTCTTTGTTATTTCAGTTTAATTTATTGTATACATTTTGAAACATACAAATTAATACATTGGTTGGTACATCTCGGTGGAGTCCAGGCCTGTCCTGTAGTTCATCCTTTGTCCTGTCGGGTTGTTGGTAGATATATGTGTTGGGTGTTTGCATGGTGCAAGATTGGAAAATACAACTGCAGCCTGAAGTCAAGTACAAAGAAATCTGCTGCTAATTAATTGGATTTGTGGGAGATGTATTGTAGATTTGGTGTCAAAGTGATTGGTGATGATAATTGACGATCTCGGTGTGGTAAATATTCTTTAGTTTGATCAAAAAATTGTCAATTGAAACTATTTTCAAGATTTTGAAAGATATCCAAGTGTCTTGTAGGACTGTTGATACTGCATGATACCAGCATTCCTATAAGTTCACAATAAGATGACCTTCAAACTACTTATTTTATATGTTAGGAGTGAAATGATCCCATGATCAGTCACTACAGAGTCATCTTCTTTATTTTTCTTTTGGGAAAACACTATACGATCATGTATTTGTTTTCTAGATTTAAAAAATTAAAAATAAAAAAATAGCTTCTAGAAATAGTAAAATTAGTATATTTCATATGAAAGTTTCTGGTTAATCTATAGAGTTGTGATAATCCTGTTAATTTATGGGTCAGCAGAATTGCAGAATATATACTGCTCCCAAAGGACCACATTTCGCCCCTATAGCCCTGCACTGACAGTGATTGGCCAGAGGAATTTTCCCAAATCACTACCAGACCTTGCTTGGTCTAATACAGGCTCTTGACAGCAGGTAGCATTGGATTTCTGCTCACCACAGCCCTTCAGCCTCAGTCAGCGGCTGTCCATTCACGGAGAACTGATTCCAGAGAATTCTTCATGCTGAAATCTCTTCTCCAACACTGCCTATGTATTGACTAAGTGAAAGAACAATATTTTCTTGTCGGAAAGCGTGTAGCTTTATAATGGTGAGCATGTGGTGCTTGTGGAAGCATAATGTTTAATCCAGCGAAAGAAACAGGTTTTTCCTGTGTTTCCATCATAGCATGATGGTCAAGTATTTTGTATGGTTCTGAAGGAAAATATTTGCTTGTCAGTCCGATGTCTTGATGGTCAGTGCTTCATTCTTTGTCCGACTATTTGGTTCAGGTTTGTCAACTAATTGCTTCTGTGGTGCCGTTATTACGTGTGATTACAATCGCAGGTGAATCAAACCTGGAGTGTGATTCTTATTTAGGATAAATATTTTCACTCCGCGTAAAAACAACTGCTCCTAATTGTACACGACCGAGATTGATTATTGGAATTCCTGTATCATTATGGAGTATTGATCCAGTCATCGCTGTTCAATGTAGGTGTATTGATTGGCTGGTGACAGTATTGTAGTGGGCCCATCAGTCTGGATGTAAACACCAAGGGGGTAGGTCTATCACATGTCTATGGAGCTCCATCCTCTATTCATATCTCGTCAGCCAAACAGGTGAGTGTCGCACACACTCTTTGAATATACTTTACCTGAATTTCCCAGGTGATAATTGCCTGCTCACCTTTAATTGGCTTAAATGTGATGCTGCATCGTCTCCGGTACAGCTGACTAATGACTTCTAGTGCCATGGCTGGTATTGTGTAGGCCTGAATCAACTGTGATGAAAAACAGGAGAGATCAGCTTCATGTCTCATTCCCAGTTGGACAGCAGAAATATATTGATGGTTGTATGAGAAGCTGATGGGAGTACTTAATTAATGTCCTGGTTTATCAATCGATTAGAAAGGAATCTCGCTTGGTGTGGGTTTGTCAAGGTGTCTGTAAATATCAGGTGATGAGCCGGTTTATAGAAACGTAGTGGACAGGATTATGTCAGCATTTCATCCTCGTGGAATCTGGTACCCAGTGTAACACCCTTAGATCACTCAGCATCCATAGTCTGGTACAGTATCGTAAGTCAAGGTATAGAACCTGTTAGAAGACTTTTGAGAAAAAATACAATTAATATTGTAGTTATATTTGTGTGTTATTTTTATATCTATGAAAATTAAATAATTTCAGTTGATTTGAAATTTGGGTGTAATGGCTGCAATAATTATTTTTTTAATTTTCTGGAAGTAACATCTACCTTGATATTGAAATACTCTGTAATAGGTGTTATGTTTTCATATTTTCATAGGTTAAAAGTGAAGTTGACATTTGTTAAACGAAGTTTCATTGTCACGAAGATTTGCGATTTTATCTCTTCATTGTGTTGTCATGGTATGTGATATTATTATGTTAATGTTAATGATTGCCGACTGATGTCGCTAATTAGTTTGATATGTGGATATCCAGGGATACAACCATTTTAACGAGCGTGTGTCGATATTTATTTGGCTATCCTTTTACAGTGTACATAGGAGCTGGCATTGTGTTATAGCATTGATATATTTGTGTGACATCCCATCTTGCCCTTAACCTAGATTATCAGGCATAAAAATGATATGTATGACGTTATGATGCATCAAGCAGTTTCTATTCCCTAGTACATTGAATAGAAACCTTGTTCAGAGAATTGCAAACAATTGCTGTTTACCTGGTCTTGAATGAATGTATTACAGATATTATCGGGTTTTAAGACTTGAGATCTGCTATTTATTCCTTAAATTTTTTATATGATTCTGTCCTTGCTATCTTCAAGGAGGCATGGGAAATTGCAGCAGTTAAAACGTTCTGATGACTATAAAGAGGAATTGTCACATGAAATTGGGCTATAATTTCTAGGATTGGCGTCCTAGTGGCACCTTGAATTTGATTGACAGTAGCCATATTGTTGGTTAACGACTCAGAAATGAAAATTTTTCAACATTGTTCAAATTTTAAAACAGCAGCTTTTCAAAGACTGTTACTCCTGAGAATTAGTCACAGAAATATAATTGCACGAATGAAGCTATAAAAAATCAAATCCTCCACTTGTGCTCAAGTGCTTTTGAACATCGCAATGTTGTGAACTGCTCAATTGTGAGAGTTTTGAAATTAGAAGTAATTTGAATGTCCTCGCGTGATTTGTTACCTGGCTGACATCTAACGAGCTAGCTAATCGTGAACAATCCTGATTTCCTAGTCGTCAATTAAATTGGATCGGAATTATTTTAATTATTCCAAGGTCATGCAGTTATCTGGTTGAATTTACCTGTCATATAGTTTAGGAGTTCACTTTTATAACTGAAAGGTAAGTGTTAAACAAAATGTGTTCAACCTTTGAATCCATTCCGAAAGATGAGGCCATTGATATTTCCCAAATTTTTGGTATGGGAATTCTGGACAGGTCAAACTATATCCTGTGAATGCGTTCTTATTTATCATTCCACTGTAGAAAGAAGAAATATCAGGGGAAATGAGTGTCCATCTTGGAGGGTCATTCAGATTTGTCAATAAGTCTTGACCAATCATGAAGAAGATATTGACAGACCGTGATTTGTTTACAAAAGAATATGTAAAATTGTCGTTCAGGGTAGGGGAGGAGGGGTCTGATGATTTGTTACTAGAACCAGAGGAAAATACCACTTCTGATGACATAATTTTGGGTCAGATTTTGGATATTTTGTTTCATTGACATTAGCTGAAAATTCTAAAAGGTAGATAGTGGTAAGGTCCAATTGAAAAAAAAAGAAAAAAATTCAGTTTAGATTATGACGGTAATGATCCTATGGCAAGTTTGGACCAGAAGAAATGGAAAAGCTCTAAGCGAGCAGATGGAAATTAAGAGGTGACGATAGAGATATGGGGACCGATGTTGGAAAAAAAGGGGCAAAACGTATAGAGTAATTGGACGACATGTGTTAATTTGTGACTGTATGTTACCACAATGTTATGACAACAGCACCAAAGGACTACTGAGTGAAGCATTGCTCAATGGAGAATGTTGATGGAAAAATAGCAGATATTAAATCTGTGCTATACTGTGGCATGTAGGCAAGGGGACATGGGTTTGATGATGCAGGAGAGTGATGGAAGCGTGGCATAATATACTGACAAGCTATAGGGATATCTCATATCACACAAAGCACACGTTCTTACTGCTGTAGAGGGGGACACGGTAACACATGTGTAGATTGTACTTAGGAACTCTAACAGATGTTGCCAGTCTCTTAGCCCTGCATTCTCTAGTTGGCTCAGTGTGGCGACAACATCTCCAGCATACACCTACAAAGACACACTAGGACCTGAGAGGCTGATGGTGGAGGACATGTTAATAAACCTTGTGTAGTCAGAGAGTAGAGTTGGTTGTTGTGGACAACCAGGAGAACTATGTTGTGCTGAGATTCAAGTCTGAAAACTTTTCACTTTTGGATTTTAATTTGTTCTACTCCAGTGCTATGATACTGGTGAGTTTATTTTATATTCCAAAGTTTCTGCCGATGGGACACAGTCAGGCAAGATTTGTTGGTTTTCGGTATACAGCATGTGAGTTCCATACTCTCGATTAGGAATTCAGTGCTGTTCTGCTTTAAAAAAAAGATGTACTAATTGAAAATTTAAACGAAAATCAAAACTTATAATAATGGAAAGTTGAATCATTAATATGACGTCGACCTGTTTTGAAATATTGTTGGTGCATTTTATAGAATGATAAACTCATATATAGCCTCATGTGAATGTGTATATGACAGTATATAGTTAATTTAAACAAACAAAATCCAGAATTTGTGAAACTATGATGATGCTGAAATGTGCATTCTTCTTGTAAACAGGACACTTATTTTGGATTTATTCGACTAAGATTTATAGAGATCTGTATGAGACTGCGTGGTTGAGCTGTGCCATGTGGTGACTTGGTGTTGGAGGTTAGACAAGGCGTTGGAGCGCTATAATCAAAGCCACATTGGCACTTGGAGAATTTGTGTGAGAGAGACTTGTCACCATGTGCTCATGCAGAGCTTGAATTTGTGGGTAATTTTCGGCCTGTTCATGACTTCATATTAACCTCTTCATCTGTTTGCCAGTATCAGTAGCCCCTACAGAAGTGCGGCTGCTGTGATGGTCATAAAACTGCTCAGTATTATGTGGATGACTTTGTTCTGTTAGTTATTTTCAAAGATACTAGATGAGTTATTCTTGGTGCAAGAATAGTTTTTGATTTTGGTATGAACTCTTAGCCGTATGAATTTTGTTAGCACTTGTTTTCGCCATTAATTTTGATTTTAATCAACAACCAGTTCCCAGTGATTTGTATTCACCAAAGGAACAAGACATAATACTGCCAATGCTCTTAATATTTATTATCATGAACAAATTGATAAGCAATTAATAAGCAAACATTTTTTCACACAATTTTGATTATTTAAGTTCATTTAATGATGGTTTTGGTTTCTCTTCATATTTTTTAATGTATATATATATATTCTTAATATTTTGTTGTATTTTTGCTGACCATTGCCTCACTTTGATATTTTTCAGGAGGATTAGCTGACTGTAGCCGCCCTAGTGATAACCCTACACAGGCCTAAAGGCCCGGACTCCCGTAGTGTCCCATAGACTCCCCCCTCCACACCAACCCTTGACGTGTGAAAACACGGTCCTTTTTGTATTGGTATACGTGACATGGCAACAGACAAAACCATGGTGCAGACAGACTCCACACCCACCACAATGTTAACTGTCCGCATGATAATGCAGGGAAAGGTAAGTCAACATTTTGTCAACATTTTGTCAACGTCATGTCAGCATTGCATCAACATGGCAACATCACAACTTCATTTTGTCAGAATCACAGATATATATCAACAACATGTCCTCATCATGTCTACAGTGTTTTTACATCTTAATTGTGTCAACATTGCATATACATATGTCAAACATAATTTACATTATGTCAACATTTTGACAATATTATTTCTACATTGTGTCAACATTACATGCTGTGTAAACATGTCAACATTATGTCTGCATCATGTCAACAGTGTTGACATCATGTCAACATTGTGTCAAAATTACATCTTAATTGTGTCAACAATGCATTATACATATGTGATAAATATGTCAACAACACTTCTTTACATCAGCATCACATTATCATGTCTGTCACATGTATTATGTCAACATAACATGTTCATATAGTCAACATCTTCATCATTTCAACATCACATCTACATTTCAAAATTCGCTATCTTTCTCATATCAACATTACATCCATCGTGTCAACATTTCTATTCTTTGAAATATATTTAATTGACAGTAAATGAGATAATTGTGTGTTATACATGTGACTGATGTCAGATTATACAGGTGATTTTATGTCAGATTATACAGGTGATTTTATGTCAGATTATACAGGTGATTTTATGTCCGTGTTTTCACAGATACTGCTATATTTTGATAGCACTTTAGGATTCTTTGCTAGCAGTATAGATTTAGGGAGATATTTCTTCAACTGTTACTATCAAGAGGAATGTGTACCTTGACAAGGATTGGCGTTGTTATGGCATAGGTCTTGACTAATGTCACCTTGGGGTTTATTATTACTGGCAGAACATGTGACGGCCTCTTCTATCTGGTTATGTGACTCACAAAAGTACATGTTGTGTCTTTATGTAAGATTTATAGTGCTGTCTTTTACAGCAAAGCACTTCTTATGTCTCTATTTTTATGGGGTTGACATTTTTCAGAATTTGAAATGCTCATTTTTTTAAGGGAAGGGAAGCAAGTTAAGTCATTTTTCCACTCATGAAAACATCCTTTTTCTGATCGAGTTTCCCCAATTTTGTGCCGAAACTACCGTAAATACCTTCTCTGCCAGGGTCCCCAGCAGTGAAACTGTATCTAAGTATTTGCCAGAGTCGTAGTTTTTTTCCTGTCCCTCATTGTACCGAACAACAAACCACTTCTGTTACTCAAAAGTCCTCAAAGACACTCGTACATCTCAGCCAGCTATGTATAAATGTGATACGTTCAAGTCTGTGGGACCACGTTTTACTGGTAATGGTGGATGATGGGACTAAGTTTTCAGTCATTACAGTTCTAGTACTGTCATTCAGGCATATGATCCAACAGAGACTCTTGAGTGGTAACAAGTTTTATTATAGACCAACAAGTTCTAGAAAAGGTTGAGGGTTTGGCCAGCTTAGATTGAGGTCTGGCATGAGTTCTCTCCTGCCCCTAGGCCCCTCTGAGCCTTAGGTACCCCTGAATATGTTGTGATTCTCAGTCCATTGGCCCCCTCTGAGCCTTAGGTACCCCAGAATATGTTGTGATACTCAGTTGACTGGCCCTTCTGAGCCATAGACACCCGGGGCTCATTACCTTGTATTTCTCAATCCCTTTGCCCTTCGGAGCCATATATACCTGGGGCTCCATTACCTTGTATTTCTCGATCCCTTTTCCTTTCGGAGCCATATATACCTGGGGCTCCATTACCTTGTATTTCTCAATCCCTTTGCCGTTCGGAGCCATTGATACCTGGGGCTCCATTACCTTGTATTTCTCAATCCCTTTGC
The DNA here is from genome assembly GCA_032359455.1 of Chlamys rubida. Taxonomy (NCBI): domain Eukaryota; kingdom Metazoa; phylum Mollusca; class Bivalvia; order Pectinida; family Pectinidae; genus Chlamys; species Chlamys rubida. Next base: position 15,813 of record JAUMHH010066324.1, read on the forward strand.
CCTTCGGAGCCATAGATACCCGGGCTAGTTACCTTGTGTAAACTGTGTATACTGATTCGTAACTGAACCCCCCATAAGTGTGGCATACAGGCCATGTGATATAATGTTACTCTGGTAATTATATAATGAACCCTATTAGGACCAGCACTGACAGCCAGGGGTCAGCCTGTAATTAGACTAGGAAATTGATATGGGTAAGAAGAGGGGCTATCTGTAGAGCCTCATTCTTAACACCTCCAGAGGGAGTCCAACATTATCACTGTATTTATGTATTATACAACTGGAGAGCTGTAAACAAATACCTGCTAACAAGTGTTAATTGCAAACAAATACAGATTGTGATGTTAATGATTGAGTAAGGAACATGCTGGCAGTGTTTATCATGTTACATTTGACACTAATTATAATTAACAGCTGATCCTAATTTATCTGTGATTCTAGAAATTTCCTGGGCCAATTTAAGACCTAGTCACATTGGTGATTGATAATATTGATAGTAAATGTTCTGCCGAGTTTTCATATCAAGAATATCATATTAAAAAGGTGAACAAATAGTGAAAACTATAGATTTCATTCTTTGATACAGTCAAATCTGAACTAGGAGATCACCCCTTTCTAAAGTCAAATAAGTGGTCTCTTAAACAGGTTATAATCACAAAGAAATATCTACATCGGGGAACATTAAATGGTCTCTTAACACAGGTGGTCCCTAATAGAGTAAAATACATGAGCAGGTTGGATTGACTGTATTTATATTATTAAGTGACGAGCTGGTTTATTGGAAAATTTGAATTCCATTGTAAAGGTATTTGAAACAAACACTGGTAGGACCTAGTTCCCTGACATTCTGAGATATTTTTTGATGACTTTGATTCTCCTAAATTTAGACACCACTATAATTTTTTTAAACCAACAAAATTAAGTGAGCTGGTGTAATTTACTTCCAGGGAGGGGTAATTATCATTGTTGTAATTAAACAAGGGGAGGGCTCATTATCTGTACTGTAATTAACGTAGCCAGGCGTAATTATGCAAATAAAGGTAATTGCTTTAATGCTTTTACACTATCTGTCTAATTACACAGCACAACAGTTTTATCATGTACAAAAAAAATACGATCCATTCATTTTCGTAATATTGACTAAAGAGTTATTTGATCGTCCATTTGAATGAATTATCAGGTTAAATTTTCCAACAGTGATAGAAATAACAAACAGACATAGCAGGCCCTTTTTGCTTATTGAAAATGTTATTGGAAATCGTTCATAATTTATCAATGAACAGTCTCTGATGAAGTGTATTGTGTTTAAGGTTTGTTTAATTAACTAATTTATTCCCCAATGGTACTGAGGGATATGGGGCTATAGATTTGAAATTACATCCATTTGTATTCCACATTCTGTCTGCCTTCCTTCCCAAAGCTTGTCCGGCACATTCCCTCAAACTATGTTACCTGTTGTCACCAAAATGTGTATGATACAGGGTTCTGCATGTCAAAACTAGGTCGTTGTAACTTCTATTTTGACCATTAACCATAGTCATTGAATTTCCTAACTCTTATACTATTTCAGCTGAGTTACCAGTTTCCATATTTGGTCTTGAACATTATACTATTGTCCGATATGGTAGTAGAAAAACCAATGACGTTGTTACCTAGTTTTGATGTTGCCTAGTATTAACTGATGGAAGACTTTGAATTTCCATGGCAAATATACTTTGCCTTGTTTTTTTTAAGGGGTGCTTTTACATTGTATTTTCAGTACTTTTCCATTGTAGCCTTTGTTTATCCTAGATTTCTGTCTGATAACAATAACTGGTGTCTTTGATTTAGGTGATTTGATTTACAGATCATTTTTATGTTTGATCAATTTTTTTACAACATCAAACTACCAACATTCAGTCAATTCATCTGAATGACCAAGCACTGTTCTGGAATTAATATGGTGACCAAACAAATTGAATGTGTAGACATAGTTACCTTTATCATTGGAGAGCTCTATTAAAGGGCAGTAACATGAGAAGTGCATTACGGGTAGCTGTAATCAGTATAATTAGCTGGATGGCAGTCTTTTGAAGTGTTGCTTGCCTGTATGACAGGAAAAGTCATGTGACAACCCACACCGGCAGCATCACAAGGTAATTATAACTATGACAAGTCGCCTTAGAATAGCGCCCTCTTGTGTCAATGAAGTACTGGTATTGGAATGAAGAGTACACGAAGATCAATATCATATTGGTGGTCTTTGTGAGGTGATCGTACTAGACTGAAGTCCCGGCACAGAATCAAAATAACTCTCTCCAGCCAACAGTCGTGTTTTCAAAATTAATGAAGATAAATGTAAAAGCACTTAAAACCAGAGAACTGGTAATGATTATTTCTTCGGAACGTAATTATTTCATGTCAACGGAACATCTCCGGTTGTGGATTTGTTTTTGTTGGTCAGGGATTTCTGGAACTTGTCGGAGAGGCCTCATACCTTGGACTAGTGATATATCCATTAGTTACGGCAGCATATTGATTCAGCAGGGAGTTCAGATTTTTTTTAATTCATTTTAAATTTCAACAGAATTTGAAATGTAATTGTTTAAGGTTGATGATACATTATATAAAATTTTCAATTTTAAAGTTTTATTGAAATTTGTAATCCTAACTTTTCAAGACATGAAATCTATTTTGAGGTTTTTGTGGATTCAACTAAGATATAAAAAATATAGCACAAAATTTTCTCCAATATTGACTAAAAATTATGGATAAAGACATATCCTAAAGTAGCAAAAATCGAATGAATTCTGACTGCCTTTAGTTACACCATAAAAATTGCCGGCAGATAAATGCCTACCCGAACGCCTAATCTGTGTGGTTGTATATATATGGCTTGGTGACGGACCCTGAACGCCTGATCTGTGTGGTTGTATATGGCTGGGTGACAGACCGGATTTCCTGTGATATGGCTGGGTGACCGACCCGGATTTCCTGTGATATGGCTGGGAGACAACCTTCCAGATCACATTCAGTCTAATAAAGCTTCCTCCGGGACCTTGTCACAGCAGAACAGACACTTGGGGTGATTGTTCTCAATTACCTCCTGATCACGTTGCCATCATTCATTTGGGCAATCAAAGATGGCTACCATTAGATAACCTAGTCTGAGCTACCTGTTGGTAGTGACCTCGGCAGCATAGAATTGCCCCTCGGGGAGGTGCCTCCGATAACATAGCCAGTGTCAATGTCTCCAAGACGCTTGTAACTTTAGTTATTTGGTGTTTTACAACGTCTGTTCGGCACATTTTCCGACAACTACCCTTCGTCTTTCTATGGAATTTCATGCTATTATTTGTTTTAAGTATTTACCGATACTCCCAATTCGCCCAATACTTTGAGCGCTGTAGGTGTTTTACTTGCTATTCATGCAAGTTGTTGTTGGGAACTTGACAGTTCAAGGATAGCTTCATCGTCAACGTTAACCTTGACTTTTAACTTTGTGGGTTTCTGGTACCACATATCAACCTTTTTAATTGTTCAAGCTAGTTTTCATCAATTGAAGTTATTACCCTGTAATTTTGGACATAGCATTATCACTACCAGTGGTGCTTATTTCCAATTTTGAATTGAATGGATCTTGAATATTGAAATATCAAGCGCCAAGTTGATTATAAAACAGAATTTATGAAACGAAGTTCTCACAAATAAAAAGAAAAAAGATATCCCTATGGCTTACATCATGTCGGGTCATGTGACAGTATATGAGGTAGATTGTACAGAAACCTAGATTTTTATTAGTCGTTAGTCCCATTGTGGCCACTAAACCTAATCTTAGACGGACGAGATTCGACAAGACAAAGTTTCCCTAGAGTGAACATAGTCACCTGCTGGAAATGGCTGCCAAGTCGTGTGGGGGACAGATTCGTAAAGATTGATTAGTATAATCAGTTCGGGACAGGACACTTCAGCGCCATCACTTCAGATTAGTTTACGTTTATTCCTGTACGTGAGGATGCCGTGATTTCAGTTATAATAATGGAGGTTTCCAGTGAGAGAAAAAAAGATGGATTCTTTTTTTGTAGCTAGAACTTCTGTAATACCATTTCAACAGATGTGGGAAGTTTTAAAGGGATGGTACATTACCAATGTGGAAAGTACCAAGGTAATGCAATTATACACAGCTAATGTCAGCAAGCAAGTCTTTTTTCTCTAAAATGGAGAAGTGGAAACATTACTTTGAAAACTTTGAGTCTGTTCATATAATAAAAATAATTATTTGTTTTTGTAAGATTTGATATTTTGACCGATACACAGGGAAGTTTGAATTTTGCGGAACGACACTGTAAACAAAACATGAGGCCTGTCTACGTGTACCTAGCTGGAACTGGCTAAACAAACACAGTTAACCTCAAGTCTTTTATTTGTTTAGATTAAAGCTAAGCATTTCCTTAAAACAGATTAAAAGGGTTAAATTAAAAGTAAGGATTAAACTTGATGTTTACGTTAGGTATTAGAATGGATAAGACAGATTTTAGAAAAATAAAACAGATTAAAATGAAAAGTTCAAATTATGTTTTCAGACAGATATATGTTACATTTATGAAAACAACATAGACAATTATTGTTTTAAAAATCATAGGGATTAATATCACTGGAGTGAAGTTAATCAAGAACATCATTAGGAGACGTGAAATCTTTACAACTTCTCCTTAGTAAAGTCAAGTATAGTCAAGTCGCCATGCTTAAAAGTGTTATCAGAGGTTTTATTCCAAGATATGGCGTAAAGCCCAGTATTGATTTCAGTTGTTGTTGTCTGTGGCTGGAATTATAAATAACAACAAGGTAACATCTGATGGCTGATATTTCTACCTTATAGACTGGGCCAAATCTGGGTGGTGATTCAATTGAACAGCCCAAGTTTATTGAATATCTTTTCATACTCCGATAGTCGGATCAGTTAGTAACAGGTTTCGCTAATACGCCCATTTCCCTTTCATTTCTATGCATTTCGTTTTCTTGACACATTCAGTGTTACATAGCAATGAATTTATTCAAATATTAAAAAAAATGTAAAACCAGCTGTTGACTTTTGTAATTTATAAGTGATTTATTGAACTTTGTGGGAGTTTTTTGGACATTGAGCAGGATTTAAATGTAAATCTATTAATTGATTTGTCGATTAGTGCCATTGTGAAGTAAATAGAACAGATTTTAGATATTCACATATTTTGGATGGTAATGAAGCTTTGTGTTAAACCTCTAATCCTCTTAGGTAGAATTTAGCCACTTGTTCAATATGTGAAGGAACACTGGACGGGATTGTAACAGGGAAATTCTGTGTCGTGGAGCCGCCTTTGTAGCAGTAATCAATATTAAACAAATATAGTTTGTCTTGAAAACACTAAAAGTGAAGTTGATTCATTCAATCGGGTTTCTTATTTTGACCTTATTTCTACAAAAGTAGGTCTTAGCTTCATGATAATTTCTTAAACGTGAAAAGAAAATTCCTTAATTTTCTTGAAAAAAGTTTGCAGGAGCTGAAGAAAAATCTTTAGAATTTTTCTTTAATTACAGATATATGAATGCTTTCCAATACAAAAAATTAAGATAAGGAGTTAGCATAGGTTATCATTGTAAAAATGATGCCAGATGCTAAGGGTATAACTGTTCATTAAGGTGGTTAAACACCACAGAACGGTACAGAGCAGCCCCACTGATCATCAAAAGATTAACTTCACCACTGCTATCAGTCTATCAGTCCGATTTAGAAAGAAAAAAAACAAGAATTTTCATCTTTTACTAAAGATAGTGACTCCTGTTTAAAACAGTTACTAAGATTATGAAATTTTCACAAAATTGAAAAACTAGGAGGAAACTCCTGGTAAAATCATGCATAAAAATGTCAAATATTTTCTGATTGATGAAGTAAATGAAGAAATAAAATGTTGATATACAATGTGAGAAGGCCATGTTTCCCCCTCTGCTTCAGTGTGGGTGCTGTACCGACATTACACTGCTGTATAAGCAACTTCAGCAGGTCTTGTCACAAAAAAAATCTGAGGTGAAAGAAAAAAGTAACTTTACTTCCTGCTGCACAAACCAGTGTTTGTCAGGTTTTGTTGTTAAAGTTGTTACGATATTGTTTGTCGCATCAGTATCAGACACTTGCACTAGATATCTCGGCAGAAGACGGAAAACATTAAAGAAATTGTCAATGCTAATTATTTCATGTTTGAAATCTATCATGGCCAGCCATAGTGCCATTTATTATTTTCTTGGAAACAAACTATTCTGAATAAAACGTATAGTTGTGAATAATTGATGATCATATTTTGAAAGTGACAAAATATAATAAAGATGGACTTATTTCTAACACATTATCCAAGAGTTTTTTTTTTACTTGATGATTCATCATTTATTCTAGAAAAGTGGCGATAATTATTTATATTTATCAAAACTGGGTACGGCCTGAATGAGACCTTGTTAAGTTTCTGAACCATGTGTTGAGGGGAAATGGACTAATCCTACACTTTAGAGTTAAGTATAATCTTAGTAAACTGCATAATATTATATAATCATAATTTTAATGGATTATGTGTTTAGTCACAAAGTCATTGAAGGAACGATTAACTTGGTAATCAGATTTGAAACTTTTTACAGTTGAATGATCTTGTGGTGTAAAACTTTAAGTACATCAACAACATCATGTTCTGGATATTGAAAGAAATTGCAACAGCTTGCTTGACAACTTTACAGAAAACATGTATATTTTTGTAAAATGTAGTTTTGCCGTGTTCTTTAAAATAATCTGATATCTGACTTAGATTTATTTAAATTGAATGAAAAATGTAGAAAATAATACACAAAAGTTTGTAAAAATTATTCGTCTTGATTAATAGATCCAGTGAGAAGAGCAAATTTATTTTAAAAGACACAAGATTTCAAAACAGTTTACAGAAGTAGCATGTTGAAAACTTAGACTTTCTCAGTTGTTGATAGCGCTGGGGGTATTAACACATGGAGACAGTAGATCTGGGGGTCGGGACTGCCCTGCGTACGGTAGTTGTGGCTGGGGGTATTAACACATGGATACAGTAGATCTGGGGGCGCTGGGGGTATTAACACATGGAGACAGTAGATCTGGGGGCACTGG